>CP136068.1:2407681-2523619 GCA_032622095.1 Siphonodentalium dalli
CTCATGTAGTAATCATTCTCATGTAGTAATCATTCTCATGTAGTAATCATTCTCATGTAGTAATCATTCTCATGTAGTAATCATTCTTATGTAGTAATCATTCTTATGTAGTAATCATTATTATGTATTCTTCATACATTGTATATCTCTAGATCTGTAGATTCCCTCCATAATGGCTCCATTCCATTGGTTATGGCACAGAGCATGTGCTAGTTCATTGGTTAGTGCTGTAAAAGATCACTTCAAGGCACTTCAAGGGGGGGGGGGGGGCAGCCCATTGTTTTTGGCCGGTTTGTTGGGTAAAGGGTTAATCTGTTAGGATGTCCGTTGTTCAAAGCGACTGCCGGGGGGGGGGGGGGGGGGGGGGGGGGGGGGGCAGCCCATTGGTATGCCAGTCTGTAGGTCAATGAAGATTTATGGCTGAACACTGCTGGAGTACAGACTCCGTGTCTGGATCTATATCATTATTTCCTGTTCCTTATGAATAAATAATAAGCTGGCCAAGCCTGCAAATAGTGTGTCTGTCATTTGCAGAATGAGGTCCCTAGAAGTCTAGCATCACTAAATTCACCCTCTGGGAACCTCATTCTGCTTAGGCCTCAACTGCTATAGGAGACCTAGGATAAGCTTAGGATCAGATTGAAGTTCCCCAGTTGAACTTCTGCAAATTGGGGGATATGCACATGTAGAAACTGAACAGAAGGGAAAAGAACTAAAAACAATGTCATGCATAACCACCATCACCACGTTGATTACCCACACCAATTACCCGCATTTAAAATGCTCTACACCACACAGGCTAAACACCAATACGAACCCCTTACCCGCATTTGTTACCCGCATTTCCGAGCATCCTTTTCACAACCCCTTGACCCTTCTACACTGACCAATAAAATTGGAGACTCATAACAAACAGTATATAAGGCGAGCAAAATCCTCAAAAAATCACACGCCAAACTCGGTCCTGATGAAATTAAACAATAACGAAAGTGCTAGACCTATACTGCAGGTTATCTTCTGAGTGTTGAAGATCTTCTCTGGAGTTTTTTCTCGATTTTTTTGCCTAAAAACAATGTTAGTTTGAGAATATAGATATTCCCATAAGATGAGGCCTAAAGCAGAATGAGGTTCCCAGAGGTTGAATTTGGTGATGCTAGCCACAGGCTAGCGGGATAGCATCACTAAATTCACCCTCTGGGGACCTCATTCTGCATTTGACAGACACACTATTTGCAGGCTGGAGGCTGGAATACACAATGTATAAGAGTGCTGGCCTTGATCTTTAACCCTTTACCCAACAGAACGGCCCTGTGCCAATGCATTCTCTTATATATGCGAGGCGACCTATGGTCGACTCGCATATATAAGATAATGCATTGGCACAGGGCATAACTGTAACCATCACAATGTGGTCACAGCGGGCTAGCATCACCAAATTCACACTCTGGAGACCTCATTCTGCATTTGACAGACACACTATTTGCAGGCTGGAGGCTGGAGTAGACAATGTATAAGAGTGCTGGCCTTGATCTTTAACACAGGAACAGAGATTAGATGGTTTATGTTTATAAGACAAACCTGCTTATATTCCCTAAATATTTATTTTATAAATTCTTTAGCTCAGCATGTACAATACACTGATGAAGATTGGATTTCCAGACATCCTAAGAGTGTTTGGACACACACACAGGGGCTGTTTAGTTTTCCACTAAACCTTATCTAGGGCTAGGTCATAAAGCATGGTCCTGACTTGATTAATAACCCCTCCATATGGCAGCCTACTAGTACTTAGTATAATAGGTTAATGAAGATATATAGCTGGAAGCAGCAAGACTCAGTGTCTCAATCTCTTTATGAAGTTGTCCTGAACTCACCCTATAACATTGATTTAAGGCCATCTTTGAGCCACTGAGGAGGGGGTGGCTCTAATTATACTAGTATGTGACCAGCCATATCAAATCCAGTCTTAAGTCGGGATTTTTTTTACCCTGTGCCAATGCATTATCTTATATATGCCAGTCGACCATAGGTCGCCTCGCATATATAAGAAAATGCATCGGCCTAACAATTTTTTTTAAATAAATGTTTCTTACAATTTTTAGGACATAAAATAAAAAACATCCATTACCCTGCAGGGAGCCCCACACATATATAGAAGCATATAGAAGAGTGTCGTCTGCTCATGTTTGTCTGGGGCTCTGTATGGGTGAAATTATAAAATTGTTAAAGAATACAAGAAAAAATTATTAAAATTGTAAAAAATTGTTAGGCCAATGCATTCTCTTATATATGCGAGGCATATATAAGAGAATGCATTGGCAGAGGGTAAAAAAAATCCCGACTTACAACTGGATTTGATATGGCGGGTCATATATGACTAATTTCATAATAAAAACAGAAATGTGACTGAAATGTTGTAGGGCTGCAACGAGTCATTGTGAATTCAATGTATCGCGATAGACTTTCAAACGATACGCGTATCATACATGTACTGTTATGCCCTAAGTAAATGACCCATTAACTGCAGTTATAATCCGTTTACAACTGCGGTTAAACCGTAACCGCACCGCAGTTATTTGCCGTAACTGCGGTGGCATTGCAGTTACATGCGGTTAGGTTACCGCAGTTAATAACCCTTAACTGCGGTTACACCGCACGTAAACGTTAACCTTCCGGTATTTGAATATTTAATGGGAAAGAGAGGGGTACTACCCATGCATCTACCAGTTTATGTTATCGTTTTGTGTTTTAGCGATCATGGCAAAGTGGTAACTTCACAATCGACCAGGAGTTGATTGTATGTTTTTGTTATCACCATCGGTACTCAACACGATATATTTTATGTTTTAATCCCGACTTGTTGAAAACTGTATAATTTTGACGTATACATGTATGTTCTAGTATACGTCCGTTGTTCGGATTGTGAAAAAATACATGCTTATGTTTGAAGCAAAGTAGAGTGCTGAATTTAATACTAGTAATAGTACATACGCAATTCGCGAATCTAGCTGGCGTGTCACGTTTGTAGTTAATTATGATTATATAGCAACGAATGCAAGATTGGAAAACTTAAATATCGGTTTATGATATCCGAATAATGCCCGATGTTTGAAGAGTGCGGTTGTTCCATTTAAATGCATTTTGTGACGATGTATTGTTTCTCTCACTTTACATTTATGATGCATGTGTGGGACTCTAACCCCCACTTTATATTATTATATAATTATCCACTCGAATCCATTTGAAATTCAGTGGCCATTTGATCCGTTTGAATGAGTTTTTTCCGTTTTGCGGTTGTTCCATTTTAAACGCATTTTCCTTACATTGATAGTGACTAGCACTCGTCAGCTAAATTGTCGAATAATTATATTTATTATATAAATATTTATTTTATCGATGGTTAAAGTCGAAAATGGGCCGTAAGGATTACCCGTCGGGGTTAGCCCAACTGTTATTTTCACCAAAAGGCTACTATAAAGTATTCAACATGAAACACACAAAAACACTTTTATTTTTTCACACCATACATCACAATCTTCCGTTTACCCAAAACATAAAATATTGGTATATGGATGTCTGTTCTATTTATCCAAAATAAATAGAAGATCCACAACAAAAAATATTGATATTGAAAGGGACACTGGCATGTTATTTGTGCTAACTTGTCTAACGAGCATGGCAACTAAAACATGTCACGCCATATGGTATCTGTTCCATTAAGAGCGGCATATACCGGTTTAACCGCGACGTATCCATTTTAACCGCACAATTTATTCGGTTCTCTTGCGTTTTAAACGCATCTTATAACCGCAGTTAGGTTAAAACGGAACGCAGTTAAACTGGGGTGCCACTTCAATTAGATGGGCCATTTACTTAGGGCATAACAGTATCATGTCATGTGTATCGCGATACATGATATCAAGTAATGTCTGAAGATGGGCTGGTGTAAAATACAAAATATGCAATTACCTCTCCAGTTTACATGTATACTATGTATATTTGACTCATCTAGCCAATAATTAAACTCCATTTTAGTTTAAAAAGAACTCTACCTCCAGTCCAGTTATAAACTTATTGTTTCTGATTATTCAGGCAGTATTAATTTGGAAACACTAATTTAGTGTGTTGCGATACGTATCGTATCGTTGATCATGTATCGTGATTCATATCGTATCATGACCCAAGTGTATCATTGCAGCCCTAAAATATTGCCCTGATAGCCAAATATACAGTAATGCCCTGAATAATCGACCCCTAAACCACAGCAGAATTATGAGAAATTTTTCAGGATTTAGTCGGAAATATGGCTTGTTACAATTCATCGGAAAGCTCTCGTTCTGATGACTGGCAACAAGCCATATTTCTGACTAAATCCTGAAAAATTTCCCATAATTCCGCTGTGGTTAAAGGGTCGTATACTTCGGGCACCATTAAATGTCAGCTTCATACTCAAATGTCAGGAAGAGATATAGAGCACCATTAAATGTCAGCTTCATACTCAAATGTCAGGAAGAGATATAGAGCACCATTAAATGTCAGCTTCATACTCAAATGTCAGGAAGAGACCCAATCCCCACAAAATTTGCACTGTCTCAAAAATTAAATTTGCTTCTAAAAATAGGCGCCTTGTGTGTTTTATAGTCCCAAGCATGTTCAAAGAGCAATGCTGGGCATGTTTTGGAGGCGTAAATATAACATGCTACTGTGCCATATCTCCTATATATATATATAAATAACCATAACTCAGAACTAAGGGCCATAACTCAGGTAAAACCAGGCCTGTACAGTTTCTAAACAATTCTCCAAAAAATGTAGGTTGCAGGGTGGTGATGGATTTTTCACCCATATCTATACATTGCATAATAACATTACCGATGCACCATGATTAAGTGTTACTATTGTTTTAACTCTTTGAGTGCCAGGGGCCGATCTCATCGGCCCTAAACCTACAAAATAAGTCTGTTAAAAAATATAAGAATAAATTATTAAAATTGTAAAAAATTGTAAAAAAAAAAAAAAAAATGTTAGGCCAATGCATTCTCTTATATATGCGAGGCGACCTATGGTCGACTCGCATATATAAGAGAATGCATTGGCACAGGGTATATGGGTTGATACAAAAATCGACCTGTCACTCAAAGGGTTAAACTACTAACATTACCAGAAATATTGGAGTTTTCTCTCACAAGCTTTACTTCATACTCAAAGATCATTAAAATGTTTGAGACCCAATTTTGTCATTTCAGAATTTTTCAGAAGTGGCTAAAATGCCTGCCATTTTCAGATATTCTGGAAGTTATGCAAAAACAAAAAACCAACATAAAAACTAAAAGTACTGAGTGAGTCTGGATGAAATATATATTGCACAATAATTGAGATCACTTCTCTTCCTGGGACTCTGTCTCCGGAAGATCAAAAGAATCTAATTCAGAAAGCACTGTGTACATGTACGTAACCAATTCCCCCTCAAACTGTCAGATCTAATTCAGAACGCACTGTGTACATAACCACCTCCCCCTCAAACTGTCAGACTTATATTCCCTGTGGCATCATTCCCTGCTCACTTCAAACAATCCTCAAATTACAAATCAATATATCTGAGAATTTCACCCAACCATGAGAGGATCACATCACCATGTTAATTATGTAAGATCCTGTAGGAGGCCATGGACAGGGAGGATGTATAATACTATAATATTACCTCTCTGACCACATCACCATGTTAATTATGTAAGATCCTGTAGGAGGCCATGGACAGGGAGGATGTATAATACTATAATATTACCTCTCTGACCACATCACCATGTTAATTATGTAAGATCCTATATGAGGCCATGGACAGGGAGGATGTATAATACTATAATATTACCTCTCGGACCACATCACCATGTCCATTATGTAAGATCCTATATGAGGCCATGGACAGGGAGGATGTATAATACTATAATATTACCTCTCTGACCACATCACCATGTTAATTATGTAAGATCCTGTAGGAGGCCATGGACAGGGAGGATGTATAATACTATAATATTACCTCTCTGACCACATCACCATGTTAATTATGTAAGATCCTGTAGGAGGCCATGGACAGGGAGGATGTATAATACTATAATATTACCTCTCTGACCACATCACCATGTTAATTATGTAAGATCCTGTATGAGGCCATGGACAGGGAGGATGTATAATACTATAATATTACCTCTCTGACCACATCACCATGTTAATTATGTAAGATCCTATATGAGGCCATGGACAGGGAGGATGTATAATACTATAATATTACCTCTCTGACCACATCACCATGTTAATTATGTAAGATCCTGTAGGAGGCCATGGACAGGGAGGATGTATAATACTATAATATTACCTCTCTGACCACATCACCATGTTAATTATGTAAGATCCTATATGAGGCCATGGACAGGGAGGATGTATAATACTATAATATTACCTCTCTGACCACATCACCATGTTAATTATGTAAGATCCTGTAGGAGGCCATGGACAGGGAGGATGTATAATACTATAATATTACCTCTCTGACCACATCACCATGTTAATTATGTAAGATCCTGTATGAGGCCATGGACAGGGAGGATGTATAATACTATAATATTACCTCTCTGACCACATCACCATGTCCATTATGTAAGATCCTATATGAGGCCATGGACAGGGAGGATGTATAATACTATAATATTACCTCTCTGACCACATCACCATGTTCATTATGTAAGATCCTGTATGAGGCCATGGACAGGGAGGATGTATAATACTATAATATTACCTCTCTGACCACATCACCATGTTCATTATGTAAGATCCTATATGAGGCCATGGACAGGGAGGATGTATAATACTATAATATTACCTCTCTGACCACATCACCATGTTCATTATGTAAGATCCTATATGAGGCCATGGACAGGGAGGATGTATAATACTATAATATTACCTCTCTGACCACATCACCATGTTCATTATGTAAGATCCTGTAGGAGGCCATGGACAGGGGGGATGTATAATACTATAATATTACCTCTCTGACCACATCACCATGTTCATTATGTAAGATCCTGTAGGAGGCCATGGACAGGGAGGATGTATAATACTATAATATTACCTCTCTGACCACATCACCATGTTCATTATGTAAGATCTTATATGAGGCCATGGACAGGGAGGATGTATAATACTATAATATTACCTCTCTGACCACATCACCATGTTCATTATGTAAGATCCTGTATGAGGCCATGGACAGGGAGGATGTATAATACTATAATATTACCTCTCTGACCACATCACCATGTCCATTATGTAAGATCCTGTAGGAGGCCATGGACAGGGAGGATGTATAATACTATAATATTACCTCTCTGACCACATCACCATGTTAATTATGTAAGATCCTGTAGGAGGCCATGGACAGGGAGGATGTATAATACTATAATATTACCTCTCTGACCACATCACCATGTTAATTATGTAAGATCCTGTAGGAGGCCATGGACAGGGAGGATGTATAATACTATAATATTACCTCTCTGACCACATCACCATGTTCATTATGTAAGATCCTATATGAGGCCATGGACAGGGAGGATGTATAATACTATAATATTACCTCTCTGACCACATCACCATGTTCATTATGTAAGATCTTATATGAGGCCATGGACAGGGAGGATGTATAATACTATAATATTACCTCTCTGACCACATCACCATGTTAATTATGTAAGATCCTGTAGGAGGCCATGGACAGGGAGGATGTATAATACTATAATATTACCTCTCTGACCACATCACCATGTTCATTATGTAAGATCCTGTAGGAGGCCATGGACAGGGAGGATGTATAATACTATAATATTACCTCTCTGACCACATCACCATGTTCATTATGTAAGATCCTATATGAGGCCATGGACAGGGAGGATGTATAATACTATAATATTACCTCTCTGACCACATCACCATGTTCATTATGTAAGATCCTGTAGGAGGCCATGGACAGGGAGGATGTATAATACTATAATATTACCTCTCTGACCACATCACCATGTTCATTATGTAAGATCCTGTAGGAGGCCATGGACAGGGAGGATGTATAATACTATAATATTACCTCTCTGACCACATCACCATGTTCATTATGTAAGATCCTATATGAGGCCATGGACAGGGAGGATGTATAATACTATAATATTACCTCTCTGACCACATCACCATGTTAATTATGTAAGATCCTGTAGGAGGCCATGGACAGGGAGGATGTATAATACTATAATATTACCTCTCTGACCACATCACCATGTTCATTATGTAAGATCCTATATGAGGCCATGGACAGGGAGGATGTATAATACTATAATATTACCTCTCTGACCACATCACCATGTTCATTATGTAAGATCCTATATGAGGCCATGGACAGGGAGGATGTATAATACTATAATATTACCTCTCTGACCACATCACCATGTTCATTATGTAAGATCCTATATGAGGCCATGGACAGGGAGGATGTATAATACTATAATATTACCTCTCTGACCACATCACCATGTTCATTATGTAAGATCATGTAGGAGGCCATGGACAGGGAGGATGTATAATACTATAATATTACCTCTCTGACCACATCACCATGTTCATTATGTAAGATCCTATAGGAGGCCATGGACAGGGAGGATGTATAATACTATAATATTACCTCTCTGACCACATCACCATGTTCATTATGTAAGATCCTGTATGAGGCCATGGACAGGGAGGATGTATAATACTATAATATTACCTCTCTGACCACATCACCATGTTAATTATGTAAGATCCTATATGAGGCCATGGACAGGGAGGATGTATAATACTATAATATTACCTCTCTGACCACATCACCATGTTCATTATGTAAGATCCTATATGAGGCCATGGACAGGGAGGATGTATAATACTATAATATTACCTCTCTGACCACATCACCATGTTCATTATGTAAGATCCTGTATGAGGCCATGGACAGGGAGGATGTATAATACTATAATATTACCTCTCTGACCACATCACCATGTTAATTATGTAAGATCCTGTAGGAGGCCATGGACAGGGAGGATGTATAATACTATAATATTACCTCTCTGACCACATCACCATGTTCATTATGTAAGATCCTATATGAGGCCATGGACAGGGAGGATGTATAATACTATAATATTACCTCTCTGACCACATCACCATGTTAATTATGTAAGATCCTGTAGGAGGCCATGGACAGGGAGGATGTATAATACTATAATATTACCTCTCTGACCACATCACCATGTTCATTATGTAAGATCCTATATGAGGCCATGGACAGGGAGGATGTATAATACTATAATATTACCTCTCTGACCACATCACCATGTCCATTATGTAAGATCCTATATGAGGCCATGGACAGGGAGGATGTATAATACTATAATATTACCTCTCTGACCACATCACCATGTTCATTATGTAAGATCCTGTAGGAGGCCATGGACAGGGAGGATGTATAATACTATAATATTACCTCTCTGACCACATCACCATGTTCATTATGTAAGATCCTGTAGGAGGCCATGGACAGGGAGGATGTATAATACTATAATATTACCTCTCTGACCACATCACCATGTTCATTATGTAAGATCATGTATGAGGCCATGGACAGGGAGGATGTATAATACTATAATATTACCTCTCTGACCACATCACCATGTTAATTATGTAAGATCCTGTAGGAGGCCATGGACAGGGAGGATGTATAATACTATAATATTACCTCTCTGACCACATCACCATGTTCATTATGTAAGATCCTATATGAGGCCATGGACAGGGAGGATGTATAATACTATAATATTACCTCTCTGACCACATCACCATGTTCATTATGTAAGATCCTATATGAGGCCATGGACAGGGAGGATGTATAATACTATAATATTACCTCTCTGACCACATCACCATGTTAATTATGTAAGATCCTGTAGGAGGCCATGGACAGGGAGGATGTATAATACTATAATATTACCTCTCTGACCACATCACCATGTTCATTATGTAAGATCATGTATGAGGCCATGGACAGGGAGGATGTATAATACTATAATATTACCTCTCTGACCACATCACCATGTTCATTATGTAAGATCCTATATGAGGCCATGGACAGGGAGGATGTATAATACTATAATATTACCTCTCTGACCACATCACCATGTTCATTATGTAAGATCATGTATGAGGCCATGGACAGGGAGGATGTATAATACTATAATATTACCTCTCTGACCACATCACCATGTTAATTATGTAAGATCCTGTAGGAGGCCATGGACAGGGAGGATGTATAATACTATAATATTACCTCTCTGACCACATCACCATGTTCATTATGTAAGATCCTGTATGAGGCCATGGACAGGGAGGATGTATAATACTATAATATTACCTCTCTGACCACATCACCATGTTCATTATGTAAGATCCTATATGAGGCCATGGACAGGGAGGATGTATAATACTATAATATTACCTCTCTGACCACATCACCATGTTCATTATGTAAGATCCTATAGGAGGCCATGGACAGGGAGGATGTATAATACTATAATATTACCTCTCTGACCACATCACCATGTTCATTATGTAAGATCCTATATGAGGCCATGGACAGGGAGGATGTATAATACTATAATATTACCTCCCTGATCACATCACCATGTTCATTATGTAAGATCCTATATGAGGCCATGGACAGGGAGGATGTATAATACTATAATATTACCTCTCTGACCACATCACCATGTTCATTATGTAAGATCCTGTATGAGGCCATGGACAGGGAGGATGTATAATACTATAATATTACCTCTCTGACCACATCACCATGTTCATTATGTAAGATCCTGTAGGAGGCCATGGACAGGGAGGATGTATAATACTATAATATTACCTCTCTGACCACATCACCATGTTAATTATGTAAGATCCTATATGAGGCCATGGACAGGGAGGATGTATAATACTATAATATTACCTCTCTGACCACATCACCATGTTCATTATGTAAGATCCTGTAGGAGGCCATGGACAGGGAGGATGTATAATACTATAATATTACCTCTCTGACCACATCACCATGTTCATTATGTAAGATCCTGTAGGAGGCCATGGACAGGGAGGATGTATAATACTATAATATTACCTCTCTGACCACATCACCATGTTAATTATGTAAGATCCTGTATGAGGCCATGGACAGGGAGGATGTATAATACTATAATATTACCTCTCTGACCACATCACCATGTCCATTATGTAAGATCCTATATGAGGCCATGGACAGGGAGGATGTATAATACTATAATATTACCTCTCTGACCACATCACCATGTTCATTATGTAAGATCCTGTAGGAGGCCATGGACAGGGAGGATGTATAATACTATAATATTACCTCTCTGACCACATCACCATGTTCATTATGTAAGATCCTGTAGGAGGCCATGGACAGGGAGGATGTATAATACTATAATATTACCTCTCTGACCACATCACCATGTTCATTATGTAAGATCCTATATGAGGCCATGGACAGGGAGGATGTATAATACTATAATATTACCTCTCTGACCACATCACCATGTTCATTATGTAAGATCCTATAGGAGGCCATGGACAGGGAGGATGTATAATACTATAATATTACCTCTCTGACCACATCACCATGTTCATTATGTAAGATCCTGTAGGAGGCCATGGACAGGGAGGATGTATAATACTATAATATTACCTCTCTGACCACATCACCATGTTCATTATGTAAGATCCTATAGGAGGCCATGGACAGGGAGGATGTATAATACTATAATATTACCTCTCTGACCACATCACCATGTTCATTATGTAAGATCCTATATGAGGCCATGGACAGGGAGGATGTATAATACTATAATATTACCTCTCTGACCACATCACCATGTCCATTATGTAAGATCCTGTATGAGGCCATGGACAGGGAGGATGTATAATACTATAATATTACCTCTCTGACCACATCACCATGTTCATTATGTAAGATCCTGTATGAGGCCATGGACAGGGAGGATGTATAATACTATAATATTACCTCTCTGACCACATCACCATGTTAATTATGTAAGATCCTATATGAGGCCATGGACAGGGAGGATGTATAATACTATAATATTACCTCTCTGACCACATCACCATGTTAATTATGTAAGATCCTATATGAGGCCATGGACAGGGAGGATGTATAATACTATAATATTACCTCTCTGACCACATCACCATGTTAATTATGTAAGATCCTATATGAGGCCATGGACAGGGAGGATGTATAATAATAATAATAATAATATAGAGTATTTGTATAGCGCCATATCCCGTATGGCTCATGGCGCTGAACAATTCACACAAACGCAGTCACACACATTCACACTATAACATATACGCAATAAATAATATGCATGTATTTCAATAATTAAGTCTCCTCAACGTTTTCTGATGTTATTTGTCCGAAATGGGAGATGAATAGGTGAGTTTTTAGGGCCGATTTGAATGTTTCCAAACAGTCAGACTGTTTCACCTCTTTGGGAAGGTTGTTCCAAATGGTCGGCCCGTAGACCTCGAAAGAACGGCGACCAAAGTACATCAGATCTCGTTTAGGTACAACCATCGCATTCGCACCTCTCTATTATACCTCTCTGACCACATCACCATGTCCATTATGTAAGATCCTGTAGGAGGCCATGGACAGGGAGGATGTATAATACTATAATATTGCCTCTCTGACCACTCAGGGTTTCTTCATGTAGTGTACTGTGTGCATAGCAGCAACATTGTACATGTATAGTAATGCCCTGGCTGAGAGCTTTCCGATGAATGGCAACAAACCATAAACACTAAAGTTTCACGGTCTTTATTCACATATAAACACTAAAGTTTCACGGTCTTTATTCACATATAAACACTAAAGTTTCACGGTCTTTATTCACATATAAACACTAAAGTTTCACGGTCTTTATTCACATATAAACACTAAAGTTTCACGGACTTTATTCACATATAAACACTAAAGTTTCACGGTCTTTATTCACATATAAACACTAAAGTTTCACGGTCTTTATTCACATATGTTCTGATGTGGTTAAGGAATCGATTATTTAGGGCTTTACTGTATTCACATATAAACACTAAAGTTTCACGCTCTTTATTCACATATAAACACTAAAGTTTCACGCTCTTTATTCACATATAAACACTAAAGTTTCACGGTCTTTGCAGTCCAAACTTAGATTTTATTACCAAATATATCATTCTATTGAAAAAGAGAAGTTTACCCCTTTATTGACTGGAACTTCCTGAATACTAACTTATCAGTTTCACACACCTGAACAAGTACATACTTATCCTGTTGAAGATGTTTATTTAAATATACATGTAGTGCATGTCGCTGCATGTCCTCTTGTTTTTACAGCTTGCACATGCCAGAAAATCACTAGCTTTAAGTTAAACACAACTTCCTTTACATCTGCTTCCCAATGTAAATTTATTCCTTGGTTTTACATCACCCACTTGAGATTTGCAGACTGTTTGCTTGTTTTCACTGTATCTCCATGAAATTAACATTCTGTTGGTTAAACCATGGCTTTGATATCGGAAACAGATACATCCTAACAGTCTGGTGGCCTTGATCAAGCCTAGGTTTAGTGTGCCTGTCATTTGCAGAATGAGGTCCCCAGAGGGTGAATTTAGTGACGTTATCCCGCACAGCGGGCTAGCATCACCAAATTCACCCTCTTGGGACCTCATTCTGCATGGCCTCATCTGCTATTGGAGACATAGACTCAGATTAAAGTTCCCAAATGGTGAATATTGTGATGTACACCCTTTGGAAACCTCGATTATGCAATGTGTCCTATGCCAATTTTGAATATAGAGAAACTAAACTAAAAATGAAATAGATTCTATGTGAAGAAGTTTCTATGGAAATTTGATAATAAATAAACTTTCCAGAGAAGATGAGGCCAATGCAGAATGAGGTCCCCAGAGGGTGAATTTAGTGATGCTATCCCACTATGCGGAATAGCATCACTAAATTCACCCTTTTGGGACCTCATTCTGCAAATGACAGGCGCACTAAACTCAGACTTGGCTTTGATGGTTGATGCGAGTTCTATGGAAATCAACCACATTGACATTGTCTGCAGTACCGGTAAATATCTCTTGGGAATGGGGGGGGTTGGGGGTAGAACTTATGAATTATGTGGCTACCATACTTTGTATAAGGGACTAGCCTAGAGGGCGACTTGGGAGACAGGGACCAGCCTAGAGGGCGACTTGGGAGACAGGGACCAGCCTAGAGGGCGATAGGGACCAGCCTAGAGGGCGACATGGGAGATATCTTCTCCCTACAATGTGCCACTTCTCCCAATATTTGTCTCATGGAGAAGAGACAACTCTTTCATAATGTACAGTAATGCTGTAAATAATCAACTCCTTAACCACAGCAGAATAATGGGTAATTTTTCAGGATTTAGTCGGAAATATGGGTTGTTGCCATTCATCGGAAACCTCTCACTGTTGTACATGTAATTCTAGAAAAAAATTCTCAAAAATAAATTTATAGCAAAAATTGCCTATTTACCAATTGTAGCCACCAGTTAAATGTTATGTCTGTTTAATGATATGGCTGCTTTAGTTCCCAGACAACTGCTTCATACATAACTTTTGCTGGGGAGATTTGCATGGAAATCCCCATTCAAAATTAGTCACTTGACCTCCCCCTTAATCCATATATAAAATTAAAGGGAAATATAAGAATGACAGTGTTTGTTGTCAATCTGGATATAACATTTAAAACAAATACTATTTTGAGCAAGATTATTCTCCATTTCTATTTGATCATCTATTTTGATCACTTTTGCGATGCAAATCCAGTTATCAAGCCCTGTTTGTGTGTGTATTTACGGGTAGGGGGTGGGGGTGTGTGTATTTATGGGGAGGGGTGGGGTGTATGTATTTATGGGGAGGGGTGGGATGTGTATTTATGGGGAGGGGGGTGTGTGTATTTATGGGGAGGGTGGGGGGTGTGTGCATTTATGGGTAGGGGTGGAGATGTGTATTTATGGGGAGGGGTGGGGGTGTATGTATTTATGGGGAGGGGTGGGGTGTGTGTATTTATGGGGAGGGGTGGGGGTGTGTGTATTTATGGGGAGGGGGTGGGGGAAGTATTGCGTTAGTTTATAAACCTGATCCTCCATGAAATTGACTCGATGTTTGAATCCACTTCCTGGAGACGACGATTGGCTGAGTTGATTACATGATGTCGTCGACAAATGACTGGAATCGTTCTTTGATAGTCAGTGCTATTTTTATCGTATTATTTCTGATCCCAGCTGTATTGCTATTGTCATATTATTTCTGATCTCGACTGTATTGCTATTATCGTATTATTTCTGATCCCCGCTATGGTATATCATTAATGTCCTGCATGTTGCGTAATTCCCTTGGCGTAATTCCCTTGGTGTGTCCCAGAATCCTCTTCCAGGCCAGCAAACCTGTTTCATTGAGACATTTATCTCGTGTATAAATTCATTCACATGTAAATTCTTGGCACGATTTGGAGCATTCGTAGACATCAACACCAGTAAGAGGAATTACGGGGATTGTGAAGCGATTAGAGACTGGTGAGATGCGCCCTCCAGAATTACATGCAGAAACCATGCAGAGATTCAAGAAGGCATTTATTGTGTGCAGTTTGTTTGTACCACCACTGATGGTTAAGATAACATCATCAAGTCCTTATGAAGATTGTATCAGGGGTGGAAGCTACCGTAAAAGGGAAAGGGGCCGGCAGACATGGTGGTCTACAGCAAGAGAAATAAAAGATTTGGCAACATTTGGGAGAATAATTTGTAGCAGTCAGTGTGACAGTATCCTCACTTCAGCCTGTTCATTTAGTTTTGGCTGTCGGCTCAGCGGAGGCTAATGTCAAGGTTTTTACTTTGACATTTGTCTCCGCTGAGCCGACATGTCTGCTATTTTTTCGCGGAGGCATTATTTCAGAGCCTGCAAATTCTTTATGCAAAATTGAAAAAATTATGTTTGGTGGGTACCAAAAGGTAAGAATACAATTCTGTGATAAACGTTAATGCCTACATGTACATGTATTCTGTATGATTCAAGGATACATATTTTGTGTGAATTTTTCATCAGTTCAGCTGCACCACCAGAATCAGGAAAGAAGAGAAGTAGCACACACAAGCCTTGAAATAGGGTGTCTGAACCCATAGAGAGCCCCACACAGACTGGAGCAGACGACACTCTGTAGTGCTAATGCTTCCATCTGTGTGAGGCTCCCTGTGGGTTAAACATTAAAGTTTATTTAAGTGAGGTTAGAGATGGATGTCTTGTACATTACTGACCAAGCCTTGAAATAGTATGTCTGTCATTTGCAGAATGAGGTCCCCAGAGGGTGAATTTAGTGATGCTACCCCGCATAGCAGGCTAGCATCACCAAATTCACCCTCTGGGGACCTCATTCTGCAAATGACAGACACCCTATTTCAAGGCATGAGCACACATCTACCGTATTTACAATTGTAGCCATGAGTGACATTCAGGGTATATTTTTGGCCAAAATATGGACACTGGAACCCACCACCACAAATTACCAGAACAGGACACTTTTTCAGTCAGAAGCACAATATTGGCATAAATGTTGAAAAGTCAAAAATGTGGTCATCATGCTACATGTACATTATAAAGCTCATATGTGACCTGCCATATCAAATCCAGTCGTAAGTCGGGATTTTTTTACCCTGTGCCAATGCATTCTCTTATATATGCGAGTCGACCATAGGTCGCCTCGCATATATAAGAGAATGCATTGGCCTAACAATTTTTTATCATTTTTTAAAAATAACATCCATTACCCGGCAGGGAGCCCCACACATATATAGAAGAGTGTCGTCTGCTCATGTTGGTCTGGGGCTCTGTATGGGTGAAATTATAAAATTGTTAAAGAATACAAGAAAAAATTATTAAAATTGTAAAAAATTGTTAGGCCAATGCATTCTCTTATATATGCGAGGCGACCTATGGTCGACTTGCATATATAAGAGAATGCATTGGCACAGGGTAAAAAAATCCCGACTTATGACTGGATTTGATATGGCAGGTCACATATTATGCCACTGGAATGGATATTCTTGATAGACGAGTGGTTAGCACGTTTGACTTGTAATGTTGTGAACACAGCATTGTAAGTTTGCCACCAGCTGGGGTACATGTACCATAGAGTTTGCCACCAGCTGGGGTACATGTACCATAGAGTTTGCCACCAGCCGGGGTACATGTACCATAGAGTTTGCCACCAGCCGGGGTACATGTACCATAGAGTTTGCCACTAGCTGGGGTACATGTACCATAGAGTTTGCCACCAGCCGGGGTACATGTACCATAGAGTTTGCCACCAGCCGGGGTACATGTACCATAGAGTTTGCCACCAGCTGGGGTACATGTACCATAGAGTTTCCCCCAAAAGTCAGATTAAAACAATGAGTGACTGAAGAATCGTATGCTGTTCAAAATCTCACGCCAAGTTGTGACCCTTGAGCTGTGACCCTTGAGCAAGGTGTCTAGTACTTTGATGGCTTCGTCGTACCTATGGTAGATACGAAATACACATGTAGGAACCTAGCATGTTGGACAAGCGTAAGTTCATGTGTAGGTGTATGTACTAGTATGTTGTGTGCTGCCCTGGGAATTAGCCTGGGCAATAGGCAATGCCTAGGTAAAAGCAGAGGCAAAATTGGTTTGCCTAGGCAATTATATTTCCTAGGTAAAACAAGTTCATTGGGTTACTAAAATTGATTTGTGTCTTATCTGAAATAGAACCTCTAAGCATTTTAGGTTATTATTGAATCATATTGATTTGAGATGGCAATATTGTTGGAAAATTGCCTAGGTAAAATCTGTTGTTGCCTAGGCCAATTTCTTTCACCTAGGCAAATATATTGCCTAGGCAAATATTCCTTGATTCCCAGTGTGCATGTCTCATCAATCTAGGGAAGCACCAGCAATATGGCAGCATTAGACTCGGCATTGCTGAGAGCTTTCCGATGAATGGCAACAAGCCATATTTCCAACTAAATCCTGAAAAATTACCCATAATTCTGCTGTGGTTAAGAAGTTGATTATTTAGGGCATTACTGTATATAAAAAATATCCATTATTATTATATAATTTTATCTTAAGTTTTACTCATATATGAGGTCCTTCTTGCCTCATATATGGGAAGAATGAAAGGGTGTATCCTGCCCCCCACCCCCTTGGTGGAGGGAAGGAGACGCAGTTGCCCTCTCTACCTCCCTGCTCCAGCACTCCTGGACTAAAATATAATGGTTGGGGGGGGGGTGTGGGTTTCTTGATGGATTCCTCTAGTCTCTCTCATGATTATAGATGTGAAAGCATCGGTCTTTGTGATCATGCATGCTATGTTAAATCCTTGTCAAGGTCACCTGCCTCCTTCTTTGTTGTGTTCGGGGGGGGGGGGGGGGGTGTGGGGGGGTTCTGGATGGTTTCCTCTAGTCGCTCTCATGATTTATACAGATCTGAAAGCATCGGTCTTTGTGATCATGCATGCCATGTTAAATCCTTGTCAAGGTCACCTGCCTCCTTCTTTGTTGTCTGTGAACATTCTCAGTCCCTTTGCACTGATTGCTGTGATAACATAGTGAAACAGCAGGTGCCTTCTGTAAATACATTTAATTTATTCAAACTTAAAAGATTATATGCTGTTATATATGTTTCATCTCATAGATAATTCCTTTTGATAAGTGCCGGATAAGGTCGGTGTGGGGGGGGGGGGTGTAGACCAAGTCTTCTGGGTATACAACAGCTTGGGATACCGGTTGGGTTGATGCTGTAACAGCTTGGGATACCGGTTGGGTTGATGCTGTAACAGCTTGGGATACCGGTTGGGTTGATGCTGTTTTGGACTGAGTTCTGTCCTGTTACTCTTCTATGGCAGACTTTCATATCCACACTGGCTCATGTTGTTGTGCCTGTAATTTACCTGTGCATCGGGTCTATTTTGTGCATGTCAGCACCTGCTTATATAGGCCGATGTTCCTGTGTTTTACCTGTATTTTACCTGTACACCAGGTCTATTTTGTGCATGTCAGCACCTGCTTAGGCCGATGTACCTGTCTTTTACCTGTATTTTACCTGTGCAACGGGTCTGTTTTGTGCATGTCAGCACCTGTATCTATTATCTTTTTTGTCCCAGGTTTCTTCCTTCATTAAGTTCTTCCCTCATGCTTGATGAAAACAAGAGTGGTACATGTCCCCGTTAACGAACCGTGTATTATAAATGTGGCTGTGTGCCAGCTCCGCACAGGTAACAACATGTTTATTACTAGCCTGCAAATAGTGTGTCTGTCATATGCAGAATGAGGTCACCCAGAGAGTGAATTTAGTGATGCTATCCCACATAGTGGGCTAGCATCACCAAATTTACCTTCTGGGAATCTCATTCTTCTTAGGCCTCAACTGCTATGGGAGACATAGGATTAGATTGAAGTTCCCCAGAACTTTGAAGTTGGTGATGTTAACCCATTTGTCACCTTGATTATGCATTTGATCTTCTGCAAATTACGGGATATACAATGTAGAAACTTCCTGGAAGGGAAAAAGTAACCAAATTTTTTTTAATCTGATACTAGAGATACCTCCCAGAAGATGAGGCCAAAGCAGAATGAGGTCCCCTGATAGTGAACTTGGTGATGCTAGCCCACTGTGCTGGATAGCGTCCCTATCTTCACCCCCTGGGGACCTCATTCTGCAAATGACAGACACACTATTTAGCATGCTTGGGTTTTGAAGCTTTGAGTGACTAATTGGAGCCTTTATCTTGTTGTAATTGATTTCACGTGCATATATTGGATTTCTGCGCTAATTAACACATTATCTCCCTTAGTAAATACACGAAACAACTCCCAGAATGCTTTAATTCCTACAGAGCCATGCAATTTGTGAATATTCCCCGCATGCATCTGGTGCGGGGGTTTTGTATTGTGTGGATAGGTACATATATTCCAGGTGTAACTCTGGAAGGGAGTTTTTGTCGTGTGGAGACGCATGTTTTAATCTCACTACACCTGTCAGAATAACTGCGGGATTTAACATCGGATGAGCCGCATGGAGTGTATTAACATTGATTATTTACACGACTAACCCCATCCTTCCCAAGGTGCACCTGGATGCAGATCATTCTGTTCTCCGATAATCCAGAAGCAATGAGTTCTTGAAAGGTTTTGGTAAGAGTATTTACAGGAATGAAACTAAAGTGATAAAATTAACCCTTTGAGTGCCAGGTCGATTTTTGTATCAACCCATATACCCTGTGCCAATGCATTCTCTTATATATGCGAGTCGACCTTAGGTCGCCTCGCATATATATAAGAGAATGCATTGGCCTACCATTTTAAATTTTTTTTTTTTTACAATTTTAATAATTTATTCTTATATTCTTTAACAGACTATGTTGTAGGTTTAGGGCCGATGAGATCGGCCCCTGGCACTCAAAGGGTTAAAAGAATATCTATCAACCTGTACAGTAATGCCCTAAATTATCGACTCCTTAACCACAGAAGAATTATGGTTAATTTTTTAGGATTTAGTCGGAAATATGGCTTGTTGCCATTCATCAGAAAGCTCTCAATGAGAACCATATTTCTGACTGAATCCTGAAAAGTTACCCATAATTCTGCTGTGGTTAAGGAGTCGATTATTTAGAGCATTACTCGATCTCTATGAGGTAAAATTGAATAAATACTTCTACTAGTAATTAACCCTTTCATGATGGGAGCTGCGCTGGTGCAGCATTAAAGATCCTGTGCCAGTGCATTCTCTTATATATGCGAGTGTCCCACAGACTCAGAGAGACTCGCATATATAACAGAATGCACTGGCTGGGTAAATATTGTTAGGCCAATGTATTCTCTTATATGTGAGGCTCCCTATGGGAGACTCACATATATAACAGAATGCATTGGCATAGTTTTTTCGCAAAATTTCAGGAAGCTCCAGTCATGGAAGGGTTAAGTACGATTTATTTAGCTTTAAACAAAAATAGTTATGTTTTGAATTTTAAGCTAAACTTTCTTTAAGAATTTTGTTGATAATTTACTATGGTGTTGTAATAAACTTATTTACAATATCAATTTAAGCTTGAAATTTAAATATTTAGGGTTGGTGTTTACTGGGGGGGGGGGGGGTGGGGTGGGGTTTGGTGTACATTACCGTATTCATACTGGATACTGGATAAAATGTCTTATCTTTCTAACATTCTTTTCCAAGATGTCCATGAATAGTTCTGTAAACAAGCTAGGGCAGGCTATTGATGTCCATGAATAGTTCTGTAAACAAGCTAGGGCAGGCTATTGATGTCCATGAATAGTTCTGTAAACAAGCTAGGGCAGGCTATTGATGTCCATGAATAGTTCTGTAAACAAGCTAGGGCAGGCTATTGATGTCCATGAATAGTTCTGTAAACAAGCTAGGGCAGGCTATTGATTAGATCGTGGCATGACTCTCTACTCTTAGCTACTCATGTAGAGATCATATTCCACCTCGGAACTTTTTGAAGTTTTGGCAGGGAACCTTATAAAGGCGAAAAAATAACACAGGGAATATATTTATAATAAGTTATGATCAGTTCCTCAATAATGTACTTCACTGTAGGTGAAGATTCCAACTTGAAATTTCACGATTTTGTGATTTTGTGAGCGATTTTGCTTTGCAATTATAGTCTAAAGTTCACTGCCATATAATTGCCTCAGATCTGTGGAGAAACACAGTGCAAGGCCATTAAAATTATTCCTCCACAACACAGTTCTTGGGCATATAGGCTATACTGATTACGGAATTTTTCATGGGTAATAATTCAATGTTTATTTTGATATCGGCTCACAAAAGTCATAGAAAAACATGCAATTTTGAGTTGGGACCTTCACCTACAGTAAATATATTCCCCGGTTATTTTTCAACTTTATAATGTTCCCTGTCAAAACTTGAAAAAGTTCCCAGGTTTTGTACTGGTGGAATATGACATTAGCCAGACTAGAGATTCATGGCATGATCTAGCTATTGATAGCTGCCGTTCCCAACACATACCGGTACATGTACTAATAACTACCGCAGAAGTGGCAGTGGCAGCCATTAAGTTGCTTCTGGCTTCAGATGAATTAACGCCGCCAAATCAATTGGCTATTAGTAATATTGTCAATGAAATATTGATAACGGAGCATGTCCGTTAATACGCCTCGATGTCTCTATGGAGCATGTCCGTTAATACGCCCTCGATCTATAGACAATGAGTGCTATAATGTCGAGATGACTCAGTTTCTCGTCTATATTTGTATACAAGGACATCGCGGTTTCTAAGCCAGCTGAGGTTTATCTCCAATGCAGGTCGTGACCCGTCTAGTCTGATTCAATAACGTCGATGACATTGATCGTGATTTATTTTCCTGGTGGCTGCTCATGCTATAAGAACATTCACTGTGTCATCCGTACACTGAACTAATGGAAGCCTGCGTTCGTAACAGACTCTCATAATGCTGAGGACGTGTTGGGTAATTTAGTCTGCGTTTTGACGTTTTCATCACTATTGTCTGTGGGATTTGAATCTGGAATTAGTTCCCAAAGTCTCAAAATCCTTTTGAACATACTTTTCCAAATATCTATGAAAAATTATGTTTAAAAATAAATGAAAAACCAATAAAATAAGGTTGCACAGGGTCGTTAATGCTGCATCAGCGCATCTCCCATCATGAAAGGGTTAAAGTGTTCTTATACAAAATAGTTGAGTTATTTGAACATAGAAAGTTGGGGATGCCTGTAAAATGAATAAGATAACTCAACACTATCCTCATGACCTCATTACACACACGTACACCCCCCTCTTTGTACACCAAAACATTTACTGGTAGGTGAATAAAGCTTTCCTAATATCATTGGTCACATGCATGAAGGAAATATCATGTGTGATGCATGTGATTTAAAAACAAGCAGTTCCGAGGTTAATGTTATTTATAGAATTAACGCCATGCATCCACTCTATAGTTCAATATACATGTACCGCTAGTTATTCAAGCTCTCCATTATTCCTAACTTAATCCTTTCTGTACCAGAAGCTCATTGACGAGTAGTTCCCTTAGGTACAACTATTCAATTTAACCATAGGGAACACCCCCACCATCCCCCTCCAACATACACATTGACGTGACCACCCCCCACCAGCACACGTCTATTCCATCTAACCATAGGGAATACCCCCCAACACACACACACACTCATGTGACTCCCCCCCCCCCCCCTTGCACACATAACATGGATAAAGCTTTCTTGAAATCATTTGTCCCATACCAGTAGGAAATATCAAACTGATTCACGTGATTTAAACACAGGATGTTCCAGAATAACTTAACACCATGAAACCACTTTATCTACAATATATTTACTCAAGGTCTCCATTATCCAGACTATAGTGTCATATCACTGTTTGATGTATGTAAACTCCCTGAAGCCCTGTGTAGATCAGAAAACAACTATTCAATTTAACCATAGGGAAATACCCCCACCCACACCATCCCCCAACTCACCACAATGTATGTAAACTCCCTGGTGCCCTGTGTAGATCAGAAAACAACTATTCAATTTAACCATAGGGAAATACCCCCACCCACACCATCCCCCAACTCACCACAATGTATGTAAACTCCCTGGTGCCCTGTGTAGATCAGAAAACAACTATTCAATTTAACCATAGGGAAATACCCCCACCCACACCATCCCCCAACTCACCACAATGTATGTAAACTCCCTGGTGCCCTGTGTAGATCAGAAAACAACTATTCAATTTAACCATAGGGAAATACCCCCACCCACACCATCCCCCAACTCACCACAATGTATGTAAACTCCCTGGTGCCCTGTGTAGATCAGAAAACAACTATTCAATTTAACCATAGGGAAATACCCCCACCCACACCATCCCCCAACTCACCACAATGTATGTAAACTCCCTGGTGCCCTGTGTAGATCAGAAAACAACTATTCAATTTAACCATAGGGAAATACCCCCACCCACACCATCCCCCAACTCACCACAATGTATGTAAACTCCCTGGTGCCCTGTGTAGATCAGAAAACAACTATTCAATTTAACCATAGGGAAATACCCCCACCCACACCATCCCCCAACTCACCACAATGTATGTAAACTCCCTGGTGCCCTGTGTAGATCAGAAAACAACTATTCAATTTAACCATAGGGAAATACCCCCACCCACACCATCCCCCAACTCACCACAATGTATGTAAACTCCCTGGTGCCCTGTGTAGATCAGAAAACAACTATTCAATTTAACCATAGGGAAATACCCCCACCCACACCATCCCCCAACTCACCACAATGTATGTAAACTCCCTGGTGCCCTGTGTAGATCAGAAAACAACTATTCAATTTAACCATAGGGAAATACCCCCACCCACACCATCCCCCAACTCACCACAATGTATGTAAACTCCCTGGTGCCCTGTGTAGATCAGAAAACAACTATTCAATTTAACCATAGGGAAATACCCCCACCCACACCATCCCCCAACTCACCACAATGTATGTAAACTCCCTGGTGCCCTGTGTAGATCAGAAAACAACTATTCAATTTAACCATAGGGAAATACCCCCACCCACACCATCCCCCAACTCACCACAATGTATGTAAACTCCCTGGTGCCCTGTGTAGATCAGAAAACAACTATTCAATTTAACCATAGGGAAATACCCCCACCCACACCATCCCCCAACTCACCACAATGTATGTAAACTCCCTGGTGCCCTGTGTAGATCAGAAAACAACTATTCAATTTAACCATAGGGAAATACCCCCACCCACACCATCCCCCAACTCACCACAATGTATGTAAACTCCCTGGTGCCCTGTGTAGATCAGAAAACAACTATTCAATTTAACCATCGGGAAATACCCCCACCCACACCATCCCCCAACTCACCACAATGTATGTAAACTCCCTGGTGCCCTGTGTAGATCGGAAAACAACTATTCAATTTAACCATAGGGAAATACCCCCACCCACACCATCCCCCAACTCACCACAATGTATGTAAACTCCCTGGTGCCCTGTGTAGATCAGAAAACAACTATTCAATTTAACCATAGGGAAATACCCCCACCCACACCATCCCCCAACTCACCACAATGTATGTAAACTCCCTGGTGCCCTGTGTAGATCAGAAAACAACTATTCAATTTAACCATAGGGAAATACCCCCACCCACACCATCCCCCAACTCACCACAATGTATGTAAACTCCCTGGTGCCCTGTGTAGATCAGAAAACAACTATTCAATTTAACCATAGGGAAATACCCCCACCCACACCATCCCCCAACTCACCACAATGTATGTAAACTCCCTGGTGCCCTGTGTAGATCAGAAAACAACTATTCAATTTAACCATAGGGAAATACCCCCACCCACACCATCCCCCAACTCACCACAATGTATGTAAACTCCCTGGTGCCCTGTGTAGATCAGAAAACAACTATTCAATTTAACCATAGGGAAATACCCCCACCCACACCATACCCCAACTCACCACAATGTATGTAAACTCCCTGGTGCCCTGTGTAGATCAGAAAACAACTATTCAATTTAACCATAGGGAAATACCCCCACCCACACCATCCCCCAACTCACCACAATGTATGTAAACTCCCTGGTGCCCTGTGTAGATCAGAAAACAACTATTCAATTTAACCATAGGGAAATACCCCCACCCACACCATCCCCCAACTCACCACAATGTATGTAAACTCCCTGGTGCCCTGTGTAGATCAGAAAACAACTATTCAATTTAACCATAGGGAAATACCCCCACCCACACCATCCCCCAACTCACCACAATGTATGTAAACTCCCTGGTGCCCTGTGTAGATCAGAAAACAACTATTCAATTTAACCATAGGGAAATACCCCCACCCACACCATCCCCCAACTCACCACAATGTATGTAAACTCCCTGGTGCCCTGTGTAGATCAGAAAACAACTATTCAATTTAACCATAGGGAAATACCCCCACCCACACCATCCCCCAACTCACCACAATGTATGTAAACTCCCTGGTGCCCTGTGTAGATCAGAAAACAACTATTCAATTTAACCATAGGGAAATACCCCCACCCACACCATCCCCCAACTCACCACAATGTATGTAAACTCCCTGGTGCCCTGTGTAGATCAGAAAACAACTATTCAATTTAACCATAGGGAAATACCCCCACCCACACCATCCCCCAACTCACCACAATGTATGTAAACTCCCTGGTGCCCTGTGTAGATCAGAAAACAACTATTCAATTTAACCATAGGGAAATACCCCCACCCACACCATCCCCCAACTCACCACAATGTATGTAAACTCCCTGGTGCCCTGTGTAGATCAGAAAACAACTATTCAATTTAACCATAGGGAAATACCCCCACCCACACCATCCCCCAACTCACCACAATGTATGTAAACTCCCTGGTGCCCTGTGTAGATCAGAAAACAACTATTCAATTTAACCATAGGGAAATACCCCCACCCACACCATCCCCCAACTCACCACAATGTATGTAAACTCCCTGGTGCCCTGTGTAGATCAGAAAACAACTATTCAATTTAACCATAGGGAAATACCCCCACCCACACCATCCCCCAACTCACCACAATGTATGTAAACTCCCTGGTGCCCTGTGTAGATCAGAAAACAACTATTCAATTTAACCATAGGGAAATACCCCCACCCACACCATCCCCCAACTCACCACAATGTATGTAAACTCCCTGGTGCCCTGTGTAGATCAGAAAACAACTATTCAATTTAACCATAGGGAAATACCCCCACCCACACCATCCCCCAACTCACCACAATGTATGTAAACTCCCTGGTGCCCTGTGTAGATCAGAAAACAACTATTCAATTTAACCATAGGGAAATACCCCCACCCACACCATCCCCCAACTCACCACAATGTATGTAAACTCCCTGGTGCCCTGTGTAGATCAGAAAACAACTATTCAATTTAACCATAGGGAAATACCCCCACCCACACCATCCCCCAACTCACCACAATGTATGTAAACTCCCTGGTGCCCTGTGTAGATCAGAAAACAACTATTCAATTTAACCATAGGGAAATACCCCCACCCACACCATCCCCCAACTCACCACAATGTATGTAAACTCCCTGGTGCCCTGTGTAGATCAGAAAACAACTATTCAATTTAACCATAGGGAAATACCCCCCACCCACACCATCCCCCAACTCACCACAATGTATGTAAACTCCCTGGTGCCCTGTGTAGATCAGAAAACAACTATTCAATTTAACCATAGGGAAATACCCCCACCCACACCATCCCCCAACTCACCACAATGTATGTAAACTCCCTGGTGCCCTGTGTAGATCAGAAAACAACTATTCAATTTAACCATCGGGAAATACCCCCACCCACACCATCCCCCAACTCACCACAATGTATGTAAACTCCCTGGTGCCCTGTGTAGATCAGAAAACAACTATTCAATTTAACCATAGGGAAATACCCCCACCCACACCATCCCCCAACTCACCACAATGTATGTAAACTCCCTGGTGCCCTGTGTAGATCAGAAAACAACTATTCAATTTAACCATAGGGAAATACCCCCACCCACACCATCCCCCAACTCACCACAATGTATGTAAACTCCCTGGTGCCCTGTGTAGATCAGAAAACAACTATTCAATTTAACCATAGGGAAATACCCCCCACCCACACCATCCCCCAACTCACCACAATGTATGTAAACTCCCTGGTGCCCTGTGTAGATCAGAAAACAACTATTCAATTTAACCATAGGGAAATACCCCCACCCACACCATCCCCCAACTCACCACAATGTATGTAAACTCCCTGGTGCCCTGTGTAGATCAGAAAACAACTATTCAATTTAACCATAGGGAAATACCCCCACCCACACCATCCCCCAACTCACCACAATGTATGTAAACTCCCTGGTGCCCTGTGTAGATCAGAAAACAACTATTCAATTTAACCATAGGGAAATACCCCCACCCACACCATACCCCCAACTCACCACAATGTATGTAAACTCCCTGGTGCCCTGTGTAGATCAGAAAACAACTATTCAATTTAACCATAGGGAAATACCCCCCCACCCACACCATCCCCCAACTCACCACAATGTATGTAAACTCCCTGGTGCCCTGTGTAGATCAGAAAACAACTATTCAATTTAACCATAGGGAAATACCCCCACCCACACCATCCCCCAACTCACCACAATGTATGTAAACTCCCTGGTGCCCTGTGTAGATCAGAAAACAACTATTCAATTTAACCATAGGGAAATACCCCCACCCACACCATCCCCCAACTCACCACAATGTATGTAAACTCCCTGGTGCCCTGTGTAGATCAGAAAACAACTATTCAATTTAACCATAGGGAAATACCCCCACCCACACCATCCCCCAACTCACCACAATGTATGTAAACTCCCTGGTGCCCTGTGTAGATCAGAAAACAACTATTCAATTTAACCATAGGGAAATACCCCCACCCACACCATCCCCCAACTCACCACAATGTATGTAAACTCCCTGGTGCCCTGTGTAGATCAGAAAACAACTATTCAATTTAACCATAGGGAAATACCCCCACCCACACCATCCCCCAACTCACCACAATGTATGTAAACTCCCTGGTGCCCTGTGTAGATCAGAAAACAACTATTCAATTTAACCATAGGGAAATACCCCCACCCACACCATCCCCCAACTCACCACAATGTATGTAAACTCCCTGGTGCCCTGTGTAGATCAGAAAACAACTATTCAATTTAACCATAGGGAAATACCCCCACCCACACCATCCCCCAACTCACCACAATGTATGTAAACTCCCTGGTGCCCTGTGTAGATCAGAAAACAACTATTCAATTTAACCATAGGGAAATACCCCCACCCACACCATCCCCCAACTCACCACAATGTATGTAAACTCCCTGGTGCCCTGTGTAGATCAGAAAACAACTATTCAATTTAACCATAGGGAAATACCCCCACCCACACCATCCCCCAACTCACCACAATGTATGTAAACTCCCTGGTGCCCTGTGTAGATCAGAAAACAACTATTCAATTTAACCATAGGGAAATACCCCCACCCACACCATCCCCCAACTCACCACAATGTATGTAAACTCCCTGGTGCCCTGTGTAGATCAGAAAACAACTATTCAATTTAACCATAGGGAAATACCCCCACCCACACCATCCCCCAACTCACCACAATGTATGTAAACTCCCTGGTGCCCTGTGTAGATCAGAAAACAACTATTCAATTTAACCATAGGGAAATACCCCCACCCACACCATCCCCCAACTCACCACAATGTATGTAAACTCCCTGGTGCCCTGTGTAGATCAGAAAACAACTATTCAATTTAACCATAGGGAAATACCCCCACCCACACCATCCCCCAACTCACCACAATGTATGTAAACTCCCTGGTGCCCTGTGTAGATCAGAAAACAACTATTCAATTTAACCATAGGGAAATACCCCCACCCACACCATCCCCCAACTCACCACAATGTATGTAAACTCCCTGGTGCCCTGTGTAGATCAGAAAACAACTATTCAATTTAACCATAGGGAAATACCCCCACCCACACCATCCCCCAACTCACCACAATGTATGTAAACTCCCTGGTGCCCTGTGTAGATCAGAAAACAACTATTCAATTTAACCATAGGGAAATACCCCCACCCACACCATCCCCCAACTCACCACAATGTATGTAAACTCCCTGGTGCCCTGTGTAGATCAGAAAACAACTATTCAATTTAACCATAGGGAAATACCCCCACCCACACCATCCCCCAACTCACCACAATGTATGTAAACTCCCTGGTGCCCTGTGTAGATCAGAAAACAACTATTCAATTTAACCATAGGGAAATACCCCCACCCACACCATCCCCCAACTCACCACAATGTATGTAAACTCCCTGGTGCCCTGTGTAGATCAGAAAACAACTATTCAATTTAACCATAGGGAAATACCCCCACCCACACCATCCCCCAACTCACCACAATGTATGTAAACTCCCTGGTGCCCTGTGTAGATCAGAAAACAACTATTCAATTTAACCATCGGGAAATACCCCCACCCACACCATCCCCCAACTCACCACAATGTATGTAAACTCCCTGGTGCCCTGTGTAGATCAGAAAACAACTATTCAATTTAACCATAGGGAAATACCCCCACCCACACCATCCCCCCAACTCACCACAATGTATGTAAACTCCCTGGTGCCCTGTGTAGATCAGAAAACAACTATTCAATTTAACCATAGGGAAATACCCCCACCCACACCATCCCCCAACTCACCACAATGTATGTAAACTCCCTGGTGCCCTGTGTAGATCAGAAAACAACTATTCAATTTAACCATAGGGAAATACCCCCACCCACACCATCCCCCAACTCACCACAATGTATGTAAACTCCCTGGTGCCCTGTGTAGATCAGAAAACAACTATTCAATTTAACCATAGGGAAATACCCCCACCCACACCATCCCCCAACTCACCACAATGTATGTAAACTCCCTGGTGCCCTGTGTAGATCAGAAAACAACTATTCAATTTAACCATAGGGAAATACCCCCCACCCACACCATCCCCCAACTCACCACAATGTATGTAAACTCCCTGGTGCCCTGTGTAGATCAGAAAACAACTATTCAATTTAACCATAGGGAAATACCCCCACCCACACCATCCCCCAACTCACCACAATGTATGTAAACTCCCTGGTGCCCTGTGTAGATCAGAAAACAACTATTCAATTTAACCATAGGGAAATACCCCCACCCACACCATCCCCCAACTCACCACAATGTATGTAAACTCCCTGGTGCCCTGTGTAGATCAGAAAACAACTATTCAATTTAACCATAGGGAAATACCCCCACCCACACCATCCCCCAACTCACCACAATGTATGTAAACTCCCTGGTGCCCTGTGTAGATCAGAAAACAACTATTCAATTTAACCATAGGGAAATACCCCCACCCACACCATCCCCCAACTCACCACAATGTATGTAAACTCCCTGGTGCCCTGTGTAGATCAGAAAACAACTATTCAATTTAACCATAGGGAAATACCCCCACCCACACCATCCCCCAACTCACCACAATGTATGTAAACTCCCTGGTGCCCTGTGTAGATCAGAAAACAACTATTCAATTTAACCATAGGGAAATACCCCCACCCACACCATCCCCCAACTCACCACAATGTATGTAAACTCCCTGGTGCCCTGTGTAGATCAGAAAACAACTATTCAATTTAACCATAGGGAAATACCCCCACCCACACCATCCCCCAACTCACCACAATGTATGTAAACTCCCTGGTGCCCTGTGTAGATCAGAAAACAACTATTCAATTTAACCATAGGGAAATACCCCCACCCACACCATCCCCCAACTCACCACAATGTATGTAAACTCCCTGGTGCCCTGTGTAGATCAGAAAACAACTATTCAATTTAACCATAGGGAAATACCCCCACCCACACCATCCCCCAACTCACCACAATGTATGTAAACTCCCTGGTGCCCTGTGTAGATCAGAAAACAACTATTCAATTTAACCATAGGGAAATACCCCCACCCACACCATCCCCCAACTCACCACAATGTATGTAAACTCCCTGGTGCCCTGTGTAGATCAGAAAACAACTATTCAATTTAACCATAGGGAAATACCCCCACCCACACCATCCCCCAACTCACCACAATGTATGTAAACTCCCTGGTGCCCTGTGTAGATCAGAAAACAACTATTCAATTTAACCATCGGGAAATACCCCCACCCACACCATCCCCCAACTCACCACAATGTATGTAAACTCCCTGGTGCCCTGTGTAGATCAGAAAACAACTATTCAATTTAACCATAGGGAAATACCCCCACCCACACCATCCCCCAACTCACCACAATGTATGTAAACTCCCTGGTGCCCTGTGTAGATCAGAAAACAACTATTCAATTTAACCATAGGGAAATACCCCCACCCACACCATCCCCCAACTCACCACAATGTATGTAAACTCCCTGGTGCCCTGTGTAGATCAGAAAACAACTATTCAATTTAACCATAGGGAAATACCCCCACCCACACCATCCCCCAACTCACCGCAATCCCCCCTCCAACATACCGTACACACCCAATGACCCCCCCCCCCATCTTTCCTGAAATCAATCATCACATACCAGTAGGAAATATCAAACTGATTGATGTGATTTAAACACAGGATGTTCCAGGCTATTCAGAATAACTTAACACCATGAAACCACTTTATCTACAATATATTTACTCAAGGTCTCCATTATCCAGACTAGTGTCATATCACTGTTTGATGTATGTAAACTGTCTAAATTCTAATAACTGCCCTGTAGGTCATAAAACACAACAGCCTCTATGGCTCATCTATTCAATTTAACTGTAGGGTAGGAAATCCCACAGTCTATTTGACAGTTTATCAATTGAAATTAAAGTATGGGTCGGGGAATATAACAGTCTATTTTGTGGTTTGTATATATTTGACTTCGCTTAAAATGGCTTTTCGATTGAGCTTGACAAAGTTTTGCGTGAAAAGATATTTGATCGGTTTAAATATGAAGCTATGAAATTCTAGCAGCTTATTTGTCTAGCGCGACCTCCCATAATTCAATGCACTTCCTTTATTTATGAAAGAGTGCCCTGCTTAAATTTTAACTTTCGTAATTTTCGCTTTGAATATACAATAAAAAATAAAAAATATAGAATATAAGATACCCGGTAAATGATATTTTTGTAAAGGAATTTCATTTTAAATAAGCTTTCTTATATATACATGTAGTTCACTACATGTCTGTCCAAGAAAGTGAAACTCCACTAAATATTCGTTGATGAATACAGGTAGTTAGTTACCTTAGGAACTTATTGTTCAACTTATTATCTGAACAGTTCCCACCAGCAGTCCTTCCCAGGAGACGGGAGCAATTGCTCTGGCACTCATAAGCACTCGCAATTTTTAGTTCACGGGTGCTACATGTATAATTAGAACTCGTCACTCTTGTCAAAATGTTTGTGGTCCTCATGTCACTGTAATCTTTGATTCAATATGGAACTATTTGAAGGTATATTTAGAACCTTTCCCATCTCAGTTAAATTATGGTTATGTGAAAGTAACTGAACACACATGTAGGTCTATCCCACAATGACAATTTGTTTGAGAAAATCCCACAACTTACAACTGCATGTGGTATATTTCATCTCACATAAGAACCACTTGTGTAAAGATAAATTTTTTGGCCGTATACTGGCAGAATATTGTCCATATACAGTAATGCTCTAATTAATCGACATCATAACCACAGCAGAATTATGGGTAACTTTTCAGGATTTAGTCGGAAATATGGCTTGTTGCCATTCATCGGAAAGTTCTCGGCGAGAGCTTTCCAATGAATGCAACAAGCCATATTTCCGACTAAAATCCTGAAAAGTTGCCCATAATTCTGCTGTGGTTATGGAGTCGATTAATTAGAGCATTACTGTACGTAATTGTTATCATGATTTTGAGAAAGGTCTCTATTATATAGCAAAGAAAGGGTCCAGAAATTCTCTTGGGATTTATAAAGGGCAATGGTTTTATTTATAAAGGGCAATGGTTTTATTTATAAAGGGCAATGGTTTTATTTATAAAGGGCAATGGTTTTATTTCATTTGAGGAAATTCTCTATGGTTAAGCTTGGTTGTGATTCTGACAGCCTCATTTGCCAAACACAACACAATAACCTGTATCCTCCAAATCTCATGCTAGTATCTTTATCATCTGTAACAGAGCTCACTGGATCCACCACGCTGATTCCTAATTTTAATATCGATCTAAGTCTGTGCTGCAGACAAAATATTGACATTAGTTTTTTCGGCTAGCCAACAATCCCCATTCCCATGGTCCCCATTCAAATCACTTGGTCCGTTTTTCCGTGGTTACATTATTCCGTTCCAATTCCCCGTCCGAATATTAATTCAACTTTTTGTGCGCGATTTCACTCCCGAGTTGATACTTTGCATGGCGTGTTGCTGCCGGTCTGTGATCAAGACATCTAATACACATATGAATTTTATTGTTCCGTTCCAATTCCCTGCCGGATATTAATTGAACTTTTTGTGCACGATTCCACTCCCGAGTTGCTACTTTGCGTGTTTCTCGTATTGGATGCTGCGTGTGATTGAGACGTCCAATTCAGATGAATTTCACTGCACTTTTTTGGTCAATAAATTACACCCTCTCTTATCAGTATGTTTTTGTGAATATCTCAGATGAATAAATTGGAATTCTTGTAATTGGATTTTAGATACATGTGTATGTACAGTTGCTGCCAAAACTAATTGGGTGTACATGTACTTAAACCCTTCCATGATGGGAGTTTCCTAACAATTTTACGAAAACACTGTGCCAATGCATTCTCTTATATATGCGAGTCTCCCATAGGGAGCCTTGCGTACATGTACCAGTAAAAAAGAGAATGCATTGGCCTAACAATATTTACATTGCCCTTGTAAGCCAGTGCATTCTCTTATATATGCGAGTCTATGGGAGACTGGCATATATAAGAGAATGCACTGGCACAGGATCTTTAATGCTGCACCATCGCAGCTCCCACCATGAAAGGGTTAATTAGAAGTTTTGATTCTATTTTCCCAAACACCTCATAGAGATACAGTAATGCCCTAAATAATCGACTCTTTAAACCACAGCAGAATTATGGGTAACTTTTCAGGATTTAGCCAGAAATAAGGCTTGTTGCCATTCATTGGAAAGCTCTCACTGAGTACTTTCTGATGAATGGCAACAAGCCATATTTCTGACTAAATCCTAAAATATTTCCCATTATTCTGCTGTGGGAGTCGATTATTTAGGGCATTACTGTGTCTATATGTGATTCTCCCATAGAGTTAAATCCTATTCTTCTTGTGAGGGTTGGGTTTGGATAGAACCACAGGCTATGGGTTAATATGAATTGTTATGTTGCCTCCCGTTCTGATATAGAACCACAGGCTATGGGTTAATATGAATTGTTATGTTGCCTCACGTTCCGATATAGAACCACAGGCTATGGGTTAATATGAATTGTTATGTTGCCTCCCGTTCTGATATAGAACCACAGGCTATGGGTTAATATGAATTGTTATGTTGCCTCCCGTTCCGATATAGAACCACAGGCTATGGGTTAATATGAATTGTTATGTTGCCTCCCGTTCCGATATAGAACCACAGGCTATGGGTTAATATGAATTGTTATGTTGCCTCCCGTTCCGATATAGAACCACAGGCTATGGGTTAATATGAATTGTTATGTTGCCTCCCGTTCCGATATAGAACCACAGGCTATGGGTTAATATGAATTGTTATGTTGCCTCCCGTTCAGATATAGAACCACAGGCTATGGGTTAATATGAATTGTTATGTTGCCTCCCGTTCCGATATAGAACCACAGGCTATGGGTTAATATGAATTGTTATGTTGCCTCCCGTTCCGATATAGAACCACAGGCTATGGGTTAATATGAACTCCCGTTCCGATATAGAACCACAGGCTATGGGTTAATATGAATTGTTATGTTGCCTCCCGTTCCGATATAGAACCACAGGCTATGGGTTAATATGAATTGTTATGTTGCCTCCCGTTCCGATATAGTTATCCCCCTCTCATCCGGAATCGAGCTCTCTGCTTACATTGGTCCATTGATCATATGAAAACAGACCTGAATGTTTAACGCCGTCTCGACACCCAATACGCCTCTCTTCCATACGTCTGTGCTCCCTGGTTCCTGCAGCATGTTTTTTTTGGCGAAAAAGAAGCTTTTGATTTCTTTTTATCCAGAGTTCTATTTTCCCAGTGAACTAGTTTGGTTGTGATGAGTTTATAATTGATTCTAGTTCAAGCCTTGAAATAGTGTGCCTGTCATTTGCAGAATGAGGTCCCCAGAGGGTGAATTTGGTGATGCTAGCCCACTAAATTCACCCTCTGGGGGCCTCATTCTGCAAATGACAGACAGTTATCCAAGCCTGAGTTCAGAGTGCTTGTCATTTGGTGGCTAGCATCACCAAATTCACCCATTTTGGGACCTCATTCTGGATGTCCTCATCTGCTATGTCAGAAATAGACTCAGATTGAAGTTCCCAAATGCCGAATGTTGTGATGTACACCCATTGGGAACCTCGATTATGCAATGTGTCCTCTGCCAATTTGGGGATACAGAGAAACTAAACTAAAAAAGAAATAGAATCTAAATGAAGAAGTTTCTATAGAAATTTGATAATAAAAAATTCTGCAAATGACAGGCACCTTATGCTCAGGCCTGCCGTTGTCAATGGTTGTTATATCGGTCTGTTTAGTGCATGTACATGTAGACCTCTTGTCTGTCACTGATAGCTTTCCGATGAATGGCAACAAGCCATATTTCCGACTAAATCCTGAAAAGTTACCCATAATTCTGCTGTAGTTAAAGAGTCGATTACTTAGGGCATTTCTGTATTCCTGTTTTTCCATTTTTTTTCGTCAATCATTTTGCATAGAATCACTACATAATGTGGAAGCCTGACATAAAAAACGATGCATCCTAATGCTGCCATCTGCTAGCCATAAAACATTACACAACTGTTGCATATTGTTGTGGGGAATGATTCAATGTTTCTCTTTTATTGTGGTTTGTGGTGAAGTTATACATCTTCCATGTTCTCTTCCTTATGGTTTATACAGACTAACATGTTGCTGACTCGGGAATTAGTTCTCACTGTAATCTGCATTGCCAATGGCATTGTGTTAACTCTCTCATGACTGGAGCCATGATGGTGCAGCATTAAAGACCATGTGCTTGTTTATTCTCGTACATTGTATACAGTAATGCCCTAAGTAATCGACTCCTTAACCACAGCAGAAAATATGGCTTGTTGCCATTCATCGGAAAGCTCTCCCCGAGAGGTTTCCGATGAATGGCAACAAGCCATATTTCCGACTAAATCCTGAAAAGTTACCAATAATTCTGCTGTGGTTAAAGAGTCGATTACTTAGGGCATTACTGTATATGCGATCTGCCATAGCCTTGCATTTATAAGAGAATGCACTGGCTTACATGTGTATATGGTCAAGGTATTCTCACTGTCATCTGGCCAATGGCATTGTGTTAAACCTTTCATGGCGGGAGCGGCGCTGGTGCAGCATTAAAGATCATGTGCCAGTGCATTCTCTTATACTACTTAATTGTTGAGCCAGTATACCACATGAAGGATTCTATGCTACATGAAGACCACATCAATCATTGTGTTAACCCATTAATGACTGGAGCCGCGCTGGTGCAGCATTAAAGATCATGTGCCAGTGCATTCTCTTATACTACTTAATTGTTGAGCCAGTATACCACATGAAGGAATCTATGCTACATGAAGACCACATCAATCATTGTGTTAACCCATTAATGACTGGAGCCGCGCTGGTGCAGCATTAAAGATCATGTGCCAGTGCATTCTCTTATACTACTTAATTGTTGAGCCAGTATACCACATGAAGGAATCTATGCTACATGAAGACCACATCAATCAATTGTGTTAACCCATTAATGACTGGAGCCGCGCTGGTGCAGCATTAAAGATCATGTGCCAGTGCATTCTCTTATACTACTTAATTGTTGAGCCAGTATACCACATGAAGGAATCTATGCTACATGAAGACCACATCAATCAATTGTGTTAACCATTTCTAAAGATTATCCCAACCAGTTAAATACATGTAGTGTAGATCGGAAATCAGAATGGTCTATTATTCCTTTGGAGGGGTGTTATGGTCATACAGGCAGACAGCAGATAAATATACAGTAGATAAATAAAGGTACACATAAAAGTGCATAAGGCGCCCTATTTATTGAGGGAAATGTTTAGATAATAAGTTCAACCATTTGTTGCCTAATTTTGAGGGCTGAGGTAAATGTATGAGGGTTAGGGTTAGGGTTAACCCTAATTTTGAGGGCTGAGGTAAATGTATGAGGGATAGGGTTAGGGTTAGGGTTAACCCTAATTTTGAGGGCTGAGGTAAATGTATGAGGAATAGCTCAGTAGGATATACATCTTGTAGTGAAATGTGAAATGTTATTCACAGCCCCCCCCCCCCCCCCCCCAGTCATCCCCCACATGTGTCTCATACACCCACCCATGACTTTTGACCTACTTTGATATCTCTATTAAATACATGTATGACTGATGGCTCATTATGTTCTTACATCTCTGTAGTATCTACATGTACATCTTTTAGTGAAATGTCATTCACAGCCCCCCACCCCCCCCCCCACCATCTCCCCCACACGTGTCTCATACACCCACCCATGACTTTTGACCTGCTATGATATCTCTGTTACTCTGATAAGGGGGAGGTCAAGTGACCAATTTTGAATGGGGATTTAACCCTTTACCCAACAAACCGGCCAAAAACGGCCAAATAAAGCTGCAACAGCCTAAATTATCTTGGGTCTGTCTCAATAAAACCATACAAATATGGATATCATTGGAACCGGCTCATTGACCACATTGTTATGGTTACAGTTATGCCCTGTGCCAATGCATTCTCTTATATATGCGAGTCGACCATAGGTCGCCTCGCATATATAAGAGAATGCATTGGCCTAAAAAAAATATTTTTTTACCATTTTTTCTTACATTCTTTAACAATTTTATAATTTTTAATGTGTTAAGCCAATGCATTCTCTTATATATGCGAGGCGACCTATGGTCGACTCGCATATATAAGAGAATGCATTGGCACAGGGCCCTTCTGTTGGGTAAAGGGTTAATGCAAATCTCCAGAGCAAAAGTTATGTATGATGCAGTTGTCTGGAAACCGAAGCTGTCACTTCATTGAACATTCATAATATTTAACTGTCAGGTGCGCTAAGTAAATTATAATATTTTGAAATAAATATATTTTTGAGAATTTTGTTTTGGTATTGCATCACATAACCTACATTTAAAAAATCAATATAATATTAAAATATAAATGCACTATGATTATATTGGAACAAGTTCCAAGTGGACCGGCCAGATAAATACCTAAATACAGGTGTTGTTTCCAATACCGCATCATATCACACTCAGAAGTATGTAACTCTAACTTTTGCGACACATATTTTCATCGAAATCTCCATTCAAAATTGGCCACTTGACCTCCCCCTTAAATATGATTGATGGCCTTGACCTCCCCCTTAAATATGATTGATGGTCCATTATGTTCTTACATCTTGTAATAATACGCTGATGATTGTGATAACTCACTTATCCTCTCTGTACAGCTGTTGTAATCCTGGAGATTATCTTATGATCTGATCTGAGACAGTTAATAGGATAATATATCACAGCTTCTGGTAATATCTCCCCACTAATATCAGGGTCAACACCTGCTGACCAACAAAACAACAACCAGATTCAGTTTTCCAGAAAACTAGGTCATGTTGTGATCCATATGTTGGTCATGCATGACCTGTACACCCCCATCTCATATGCCTCTGGACTGCTACTAGTATGATTTCTCTGTAATGTAAGATGGATCTTCCTTATGTTCTTACATCTTGTATTGATAGGCTGATGATTCTGATCCTCTGTACATCTGTTATAATACTGAGTATAATCCCATCATCTGACCGGAGACAGTTAACAGGATAATATACCACAGCTTCTCAACTGATATCAGGGCCAACACCTGCTGACCAACAAACCACCATCTGACCTGAGACAGTTAACCCTTTACCCAACAGAACGGCCCTGTGCCAATGCATTCTCTTATATATGCGAGTCGACCATAGGTCGCCTCTCGCATATATAAGAGAATGCATTAGCTTAACACATTAACAATTATAAAATTGTTAAAGAATGTAAGAAAAAATGGTAAAAAGTGTTAAATTTAGGCTGTTAAAGCTTTATTGCCGGTTTTGGCCGGTTTGTTGGGTAAAGGGTTAACAGGATAATATATCACAGCTTCTTGTAACATCTCATCCATGTATCTACCAACCCATGCCTAACACCTACATTAACCCTTTACCCAACAAACCGGCCAAAACCGGCCAAATAAAGCTTCAACAGCCTAAAATATCTTCGCTCTGTCTCAATAGAACCATACAAATATGGATATCATTGGAACCGGCTTCTTGACCACATTGTGATAGTTACAGTTATGCCCTGTGCCAATGCATTCTCTTATATGCATTCTCTTATATATGCGAGTCGACCATAGGTCGCCTCGCATATATAAGAGAATGCATTGGCCTAAAAAAAATCTAACAATTTTATAATTTTTAATGTGTTAAGCCAATGCATTCTCTTATATATGCGAGGCGACCTATGGTCGACTCGCATATATAAGAGAATGCATTGGCACAGGGCCGTTCTGTTGGGTAAAGGGTTAATGCCCTAAGTATTACTGTACTGACCAACAAAACTGCTTCTGGTATGATTTCTCTGTGATGTATGGTGGATCTTTCTTATGTTCTGAAATCTTGATTTGATATGCTGATGATTCTGATAACTCCGTTACCCTCTCTACAGCTGTTGGAATACTGGAGATAATCCAATCGTCTGACCGAACATGGATAATAGGCTAATACATCACAGCTACTCGTAATATCTCCTCCATATGACCACACGAACCATGCCCAACACCTGCTTACCTTCAAAATTACAACCAGATTCGCTCTCGGGGCCCCATGTCCTGAAAACTAGGTCATGTCGTGATCCATATATGTGGGTTGTGACTATCACAGACTGAATGCTTACCACCCTCTCTCGTCATCACAAACATCAATATCTCTTGGCTGCTATGATTTCCCTGTTAAATACAGTAATGCCCTAAGTAATCGACTCCTCAACCACAGCAGAATTATGGGTAATTTTTTAGGACTTAGTCGGAAATATGGCTTGTTGCCATTCATCGGAAAGCTCTCAATGAGAATTATGGGTAATCCAATCTAAGACGGATGAAGCTTGTCGTGAACCATCCAATTATCTGATCTAAGACCGATAATAGGCTCTATTTAAATATCTTCACTAATTTCACAAATACTAGTATACCTCCGACCCATGTGTAACATCAGATGACCAACAGAATAACAACCAGATTCACTCTCGCCTCATGTAAAAAAAACGGTCTTGTTGTGATCCATATGTGGGTCGTGATCTGTTTTGTATGAACATACGCTGCTGGACAAAACAAGTGTCCACTTAACTGCGGTGCGGTTAGCATTGCCACCACGGCCGAAATGCAACTACACCACGTCTCCACCGGCTAACTACAGTTGGGCCGCGGTGTAATTGCGATTCGGCATGGTGTATTTGCCACGGTGTACTTTCATCAAACTGAAAAAAGACAATAGAAACCAGAAATCTAACCACGGTGTACATGCCATTCGACCGTAGGGTAGTTGCCTTTCGGCCGCAGTGAACTTGCCATTTGGCCGCAGTGTACTTGCCGTTCGGCCGTGGTGCTAAACTGCAGTTACAAACTCTGACACCGCAGTCAAACGGCAAATACACCACGGTGCCAATGGACACTTGTTTTGTCCAGCGGGGTACTAGTATAACTCGAACCTCCAACTTGTCAGTAAATGGCATCGTGATGGGATAGGGTGAGTGACTTACATGTATTTAAAAGCTCAGACATAAATGCTTGTTGTGTCCATGGTGCGAACCATGTATTGGGTACTAAATCAGTCCAAATATTTTGTCATGATCCAAATGTGGGTCGTGACCTGTATTTCCTGACCCTCCTTCATCGCATCAATATAAGACAATGATACTGATAGCGGCAGATAGGATCGCAGTGAAATATTAATTAATTTCGTTCAACTCCCCCTACTCCCCTGTTGCGATCGTCATCTATTTCCAATTATATTATAGTACGTATGATATATCGGTCATGACCTGTTTTCCCTTAACCGTCATCAATAAGACAATGATACTGATAGCGGCAGATAAGAGCTCTGTAACAATTAATTACTCGATCCATCACTTTCCATATTTGTGTGTAGTGCGATATCTCGGTGGGATATCTCGGTGGGATATCTCGGTGGGATTTCACATGGACTAATGTATCTGGCTATACATGGTTAGTGGGATATTTCACATGGACTAATGTATCTGGTTACATGGTTAGTGGGATATTTCACATGGACTAATGTATCTGGTTACATGGTTAGTGCGATATTTCACATGGACTAATGTATCTGGTTACATGGTTAATGCGATATCTCATTCCCTGTTCTTTATGAACCTACACATGTACCGTACAGTAGCTATTTGCTGGCTCCATAGGGTGGATCAGAGTTTTCCGATGAATGACAACAAGCCATATTTCCGACTAAATCCTGAAAAGTTACCCATAATTCTGCTGTGGTTATGGAGTCGATTACTTAGGGCATTACTGTATTTAAAGACTATTTTACTGATTATAATAGTGTTCTTTCTCACTATAATGGTTTTATAAATGGACTCTTGCGTCATATAACACTTATTGGATCATAGAAGGGTGATGCTGGGGTGTAAAATGAACTTCACCCATAATGTTAGTTCCTCCTGATAATGGTCCCCATAATAAGCAAACAGAGAGAGGTGACTTCTCCCAATTTGAAACCTCTATGCTTCATTATTCTTATCCCCCCCCCCCCCCCCCCCCTTTTCGGTACGCGGGATTCAGGGTGTTTTGAAGCCGTGTGCGGGATTCATACCCCGGAATTAACTGGTATTCGGGTTCAAGCAAAACATCTTGGACGCAGGTTTTGATGGCGCAAAATAATATTTTGTGCTAGTTATCTGTGTGAATGAGTGGGTAGAATAGCTTCTTGGGCATATTCGACCACCATGCCATCATAAAGTATCATTAATCGTATCATAACACCCATAATACTCTACTTCAATATCATGTCAGGTATAATGGATCATATTGTGTCTATGTAACTTCTGCTTGTATCTGTCTGATATTAAAACAGTCAATTTGTATGTCATTTATCGCATATTATTTCTTAACATGTATTCAGGATTCGATCACCCCCCAAAATTAACTCGTATTCAGGATTCAGGGGGAGGGGGGTTGATACCCTCCTATATAGCCACAGCATCAAGGCATTACGGTGTACCCTATCCACATATTCTAATCAGATTGGGTGTATGTACCAGACAACAGTCCATCTCTTGTTATTCTTGTCTATATAGCCACAGCATCATGGCCCCTGTGCTATACCTAGACTGGGTGTGGTATAGTGGTTAGAAATGTAGTACTATGATGGCTCGGAGGGGGAGGGGGGGGGGGGTGATACCCTCCTATATAGCCACAGCATCAAGGCCCCTGTGCTGTAACTAGACTGGGTGTGGTATAGTGGTTAGTAATGTAGTACTATGATGGCTCGGAGCCAACTCTTTTGAGATATTTACTATACTCCCCCCATTCATGTCATGTCTTTGAAGCCATCTGTGTGATGCTTATCTTCATCTGATCTGTCTTACATCCAATGCCCCTGTTTCATGTCTGTTTGTTCATCTGATCTGTCTTACATCCAATGCCCCTGTTTCATGTCTGTTTGTTCATCTGATCTGTCTTACATCCAATGCCCCTGTAGTACTATGATGGCTCGGAGGGGGAGGGGGGGGGGGGGGTGATACCCTCCAATGCCCCTGTTTCATGTCTTGTTTGTTTTCACTGGACTGTTTTATGGACCCCTCCAACCCATACATTCACTTTCCATTTTGCTCTCTAGATTTAACCCATGTACTTCTGAATGGATTATCAGGTGCATGTACCTTCACACATGGTGGAGCGGGTAAGATAATGGAGCTCCATGGTCCAGCGGTTAGCATGTCCGACTTGTCTTCACTGATATGAGTTTGCATGGATTAACAGGTACATGTACCTTCACACATGGTAGAGGGGGTAAGATAATGGAGCTCCATGGTCCAGTGGTTAGCATGTAGGGACTTGTCTTCACTGAGATGAGTTTGCATGGATTAACAGGTGCATGTACCTTCACACATGGTAGAGCGGGTAAGATAATGGAGCTCCATGGTCCAGTGGTTAGCATGTCCCACTTGTCTTCACTGAGATGAGTTTGCATGGATTAACAGGTACATGTACCTTCACACATAGAGCGGGTAAGATAATGGAGCTCCATGGTCCAGTGATTAGCATGTCCCACTTGTCTTCATTGAGATGAGTTTGCATGGATTAACAGGTACATGTACCTTCACACATAGTGCGGGTAAGATAATGGAGCTCCATGGTCCAGCGGTTAGCATGTCCCACTTGTCTTCATTGAGATGAGTTTGCATGGATTTAACAGGTACATGTACCTTCACACATAGTGCGGGTAAGATAATGGAGCTCCATGGTCCAGTGATTAGCGTGTCAGACTTGCCTTTGCTGTCAACACATCGAGCTGCCTGCCACTGGTCTAATGTGAGTTTCATACAGCAATGGCTTGGCCGAATTGATCGATGTGCAATTGTCGGATTTTACATTGTTCAAAAGTTGTGACCCTTGTGCAAGGTCGCTCGTACTGTGTCTGCTTCTGCTTCAATGCATTGAAAAGGGTACTTGATTATGAGCAAATGAAAGATTGCTGTATACCCCCCCCCCCCCCCACCTCCCCCCACAAGCACATTTGAACCAATGAACACTCATACTGAGACCATGCCTCCATAAATCACATATATATAACAAAAATCTGGAAGAGAGAGACTGAGAGACCACATCACCATTGATACAAGAACCTGTGGTACAAACAGCACAGTCAGTGAATTGTTACTGCAAGCTGCAGCTTCCAAAATAATCCGATATAGGATGCTCCACAGATGCAACAATCAGGTGTGCTATTAGCTATTAGCCAAAACAAATACCAGCCAGGCAAATTAGGCAGGTAATCTCAATCAACTCTGGGGGGGGGGGGGTTACATTTTCTTTATTATACAGGTATAATATGTTATCTTGTATTCTTGACCAACAATGATGTCGTTGATGTTTTAAATATATCTTGCACTGTAACAGTAATGTTTACATAACAATAGTTTTAACCCTTCCATGACTGGAACTTCCCGCAATTTTGCTAAAACCCTGTGCCAATGCACTCTTATATATGAGAGCCTAGTATATATAAGAGAATGCTTTGGCCTAACAATAATTACCTTGACCTTGTAAGCCAGTGTATTCTCTTATACATGTATATGCAAGGCTTACTCGTAAGAGAATGTATTGACACAGGATCTTTTAACACATCTCCCAGGGTTAATATATGTTTATATACTGTTAGAGAATGCACTGGCACAGGATATTTATTGCTGCACCAGCGCATCTCCCAACATGAAAGGGTTAATATATGTTTATTCTATCATCGCTGGTGCAGCATTAAAACCATGTGCCAGTGTGTTATCTTATACATGTGAGAGTCCCATAGGGAGACTCGCATATATAAGAGAATGCACTGGCTTACAATATCAAGATAAATATGATTAGGCCAATCTACTCTCTTATATATGCAATGCTCCATATGGGAGCCTCGCATATATAAGAGAATGCACTGGCTTACAATATCAAGATAAATATGATTAGGCCAATCTACATGTACTCTCTTATATATGCAATGCTCCATATGGGAGACTCGCATATATAAGAGAATGCACTGGCTTACAATGTCAAGATAAATATTGTTACGCCAATCTACTCTCTTATATATGCAATGCTCCATATGGGAGACTCGCATATATAAGAGAATGCACTGGCTTACAATGTCAAGATAAATATGATTAGGCCAATCTACTCTCTTATATATGCAATGCTCCATATGGGAGACTCGCATATATAAGAGAATTCACTTTCTTACAATATCAAGGTTAATATGATTAGGCCAATGTATTCTCTTATACATGTATATGTGATGCTCCCTTTAGGAGACTCGCATATATAAGAGAATGCACTGACACAGGGTCTTTAATGCTGCACCAGCGCAGCTCCCGTCATAAAAGGGTTAATATGCAAATTCTCATTACTGTAGAAATATTTAAGTAATAAAAATAAATAATGAAAAAGAACAATATACAGTAATGCTCGGGGAGAGCTTTCCAATGAATGGCAACAAGCCATATTTCCGAGTAAATCCTGAAAAGTTACCCATAATTCTGCTGTGGTTAAGGAGTCGATTATTTAGGGCATTACTGTATTATCTAGCCACTAATCAGGTCATTGGAGAAATTATATCCAGGTCATCAGAGAATGTAGGCAGGAGCCTCACACCCTCTAACAAAAACACTGGGCTAATGCTTTATAAACAGAAAGCCATCATGCCGTAATGGGTGCTAATATTTTATCTAGAGTGACCAGGGGTGCTGTATAACAAGCCATATTTCCGAGTAAATCCTGAAAAGTTACCCATAAATCTGCTGTGGTTAAGAAGTCAATTACTTAGAGCATTACTGTATTATTTTCTCTCTTTGTGATAATGGTATCATGAAACGTACTATCGGTGAATGCTGTTTCTGCACCCAGCTGCCTACCTACAATTAGATTTATGTATGGTAACTCTCCAGATGAGCTATTAGCCATAACAAACACCAGTCAGGCAGAAAATAGGCAGGTAATACCAGACAATCTGAATCAACTGTTAGCCATAACAAACACCAGTCAGGCAGAAAATAGGCAGGTAATACCAGACAATCTGAATCAACTGTCTTTTTTTTTCATTTTGCGTTCTCTCTATTACCAGTTACCTGTGAAAAAGTTGCTGAATTAAGCAAAAAAATGCCGCTAACGTTGATTACATGAAATTATCCCGATGCCGTTGCCATGAAAGAAGATTTTAGAAAAACTTAGCTGCGTGAGTTGGTCACACTTATATCAAAGTGTCTGAAGATGCAAATAGTGTGTCTGTCATTTTCAGAATGAGGTCCCCAGAGGGTGAATTTAGTGACCCATAGTGGGCTAGCATCACTAAATTCACCCTCTGGGGACCTCATTCTGCTTAGGCCTCATCTTCTGGGAAACATTGTTAATAGTTTTCCCTTCTAGGAAGTTTCTATATCCCTAATTTGCAGCAGATAGAATGCATAATCAAGGGGCCCAATGGGTGAACATCACCAACTTCAACTGGGGAACTTCAATCTGATCCTAGATCTACCATAGCAGTTGAGGGCCCAAGCAGAATGAGGTCCCCAGAGGGTGAATTTAGTGATGCTAGCTCGCTATGTGGGATAGTGTTTACTAAATTCACCCTCTGGGGACCTCATTCTGGATGTAATTGTTCAGCTCATTTCCCTTTGTAGAGTGTTTTTGTTTCCGTCTAGTGGAGCAGCGAAATTTGAGTATTCTATCGTAGTCAGGCCTGTGTTTAGTGCAACTGTGATTTGCAGAATGAGGTCCCCAGATGGTGAATTTAGTGACGCTATCCCGCATAGCGGGCTAGCATCACTAAATTCACCCTCTGGGGACCTCATTCTGCTTTGGCTTCATCTTCTCTGGAAAGTTTCTTTATTATCAAATTTCTATTGAAACTTCTTCACATACATGTAGATCCTATTTCTTTTTTAGTTTAGTTTCTCTATATCCCCAAATTGGCAGACGACACATTGCATAATCAAGGTTCCTAGTGGGTGTACTAGTACATCACAATATTCACCATTTGGGAACTTCAATCTCTGAGTATCTCTCCCATAGCAGTTGAGGCCTAATCAGAATGAGGTCCCCAGAGGGTGAATTTGGTGATTCTAACCCGCTATGCGGGATAGCGTCACTAAATTCACCCTCCGTGGACCTCCTTCTGCAAATGACAGGCACACTAAACTCAGGCTTGCATAACCCTTTCATGTCGGGAGCTGTGCTGGTGCAGCATTAAAGACCCTGTGCCAGTGCATTCTCTTATATATGCGAGTCTCCCATAGGGAGCCTTGCATATATACTGTAAGAGAATGCACTGGCTTACAGATCAAGGTAAATATTGTTAGCCCAATGTATTCTCTCATATATGCGAAGCTCCCTGTGAGAGACTCGCATATATAAGAGAATGCATTGGCACAGGGTTTTTGCACAATTTCAGGAAGCTCCAGTCATGGAATGGTTAAGATCCTGTGCCAGTGCATTCTCTTATATATGCAAGTCTCCCATAGGTAGCCTCACATATATAAGATAATCCGCTGGCTTACAAGGTCAAGGTAAATATTGTTAGGCCAAACCATTATCTTCTATATGTGAGGCTCCTTATGGGAGACTCTCATATTTTAGAGAATGCATCGGCACAGAGTTTTAGTGAAATTTCAGGAAGCTTCAGTCGTGGAAGGGTTAATTATCATGAAAACCTATATGAATTTGTGACCCTAATTTGTTCTGACTTGCGCCCCCCCCCCCCCCCCCCCACAGAACAATAGAGACCTTTCGCAAAATCACTATTACGATTACAGATAGGATATATTGTCCAAGTAAGGTGGACACCATCACAATTCACATGATGGTTAATTGGTGAGATGACATATGCCCCACTATATTCAGATACTCATATATTTTAAGCCTACCACCCGAGCTGACCTGCCGACCCTAATTTGTTCTGACTTGTACCCCCAACCGAACATTTTATTTTCTTTTGCCTTAAGGGGAATTTTTGTGGTTCAAGGTTCTGTTATATAATGGGATTTTATTAATAGGTGAAAAATGTGGACTATTTTTATAGTTTGGGTGTGAGATAAAGTGCAGATTTAATCAGTAAACTATGCATACCTGAATAATTTATACCCCAGGGTAAATGTTATCAAATGACTTATAAAAACATAGGTCTCAAAATAGCGGAAATTGAAACGCTTGATATTTGTGTTTGAGAATTAAAAAAAAACCTAGTTACATGTATTTCCTGAGGTTTATTGTTTACGTGTTCTTAAAGGTGAGTCATGTGTGACCTGCCATATCAAATCCAGTCATAAGTCGGGATTTTTTTTACCCTGTGCCAATGCATTCTCTTATACCGGTATATGCGAGTCGACCATAGGTCGCCTCGCATATATAAGAGAATGCATTGGCCTAACAATTTTTTATCATTTTTTTAAAATAAATGTTTCTTACAATTTTTAGGACAACCTGTTAAGAAATGACGGGGCTATGGGGACTTAACACTTTCGTGTCTAATAAAATCATTAAAATACAAAATTCATTAAAACATCTACCTTGGAACTACCTGACTGATTAATCTGACATACCTATATGGTGTTTTTGGGTCCATGGATAATTGTGCTTCAAACATGTCTAAATAGTTTTATAAAAAGGCGCTTGTGAGATTGGAAATTTCCAACAATTGAGAAAGTTTGTGAGATGTCGGTTGTGAAATTCCAACCTAAGACTTGAGAGTCTGGAGCCCAGTCAGGAAGGGACATGAGCTGGAGGAGGGAGGGGGTGATCAGTAGTGTACAGTTGGTAATTTAAAAGTAGGTATTCACCGATCTACATACATGAAGCCTCTCTATCCACATATCATGTTTAGATCTACTTCTTTTAAAGTGATAATGAAAAGTTCTGACTGTTATGGTCTCCAGAGTCCCAGTCTTATCAGTCTTTGCAGTCTGGTGACTATGAGAGCTTTCTGATGAATGGCAACAAGCCATATTTTCGACTAAATTCTGTAAAAAATTACCCATAATTCTGCTTTGGTTAAGGAGTCGATTATTTAGGGCATTACTGTATATAAGATAATGCAACGGCTTACAATGTCGAGGTAAATATTGTTACTAGTAGGCCAATGTACATGTATGCTCTTATACCGGTATATGTGAGGCTCCCGATGGGAGAATCACATATATAAGAGAATGCAATGGCTTACAATGTCGAGGTAAATATTGTTTGGCCAATGTACATGTATGCTCTTATACCGGTATATGTGAGGCTCCCGATGGGAGAATCACATATATAAGAGAATGCATTGGCACAGGGTTTTCGCTAAATTTCAGGAAGCTCCAGTCATGGAAGAGGTAAACTACCCTTATGGAGCCCCTCACAGATGTGAGCAGAAGACACTCAGCAATACAACCTACCACCTGTATGGGGCTCCATACAGGAAACTCCAGTCATGGAAGGGTTAAGACCATGAATAATAGTGCAGGAAATTTCTAAATAATTATTCCAAGGTTAAATGATTGTCAGTGTCGGAGGATGGACAACTTACAGTAATCGGTCCCTCTTTGTGATTGTCAGTGTCGGAGGATGGACAACTTACAGTAATCGGTTCCTCTTTGTTGTCCTTACTAAAGGTTATAATGATAAATGGTTTCAATGTGAGTCTTTGAGATGCCCCACATCAAACCTATATAATATACATAACACATAAACTCATATATATCATCCTAGAGGGTATATGTCAGGGCATCATAACTCCTCTCTATGCTCAATGTCAAACACAATCACTGAATAATTGATTCATTGAAACAACAAAGATCATGCCCATATGGAGCCCCTCACAGACATGAGCAGACTACACTCGGCAATACAAGCTGCCACCTGTATGGGGCTCCCTATAGGAAACAACAAAGATCATGCCCTTTTGGAGCCCCTCACAGACATGAGCAGACGACACTCGACAATACAAGCTGCCACCTGTATGGGGCTCCCTACAGGAAACAACAAAGATCATGCCCATATGGAGCCCCTCACAGACATGAGCAGACGACACTCGGCAATACAAGCTGCCACCTGTATGGGGCTCCCTATAGGAAACAACAAAGATCATGCCCATATGGAGCCCCTCACAGACCTGAGCAGACTACACTCAGCAATACAAGCTGCCACCTGTATGGGGCTCCCTACAGGAAACAACAAAGATCATGCCCATATGGAGCCCCTCACAGACATGAGCAGACTACACTCGGCAATACAAGCTGCCACCTGTATGGGGCTCCCTATAGGAAACAACAAAGATCATGCCCATATGGAGCCCCTCACAGACATGAGCAGACTACACTCGGCAATACAAGCTGCCACCTGTATGGGGCTCCCTATAGGAAACAACAAAGATCATGCCCATATGGAGCCCCTCACAGACCTGAGCAGACTACACTCAGCAATACAAGCTGCCACCTGTATGGGGCTCCCTACAGGAAACAACAAAGATCATGCCCATATGGAGCCCCTCACAGACATGAGCAGACTACACTCGGCAATACAAGCTGCCACCTGTATGGGGCTCCCTACAGGAAACAACAAAGATCATGCCCATATGGAGCCCCTCACAGACATGAGCAGACTACACTCGGCAATACAAGCTGCCACCTGTATGGGGCTCCCTATAGGAAACAACAAAGATCATGCCCATATGGAGCCCCTCACAGACATGAGCAGACTACACTCGGCAATACAAGCTGCCACCTGTATGGGGCTCCCTATAGGAAACAACAAAGATCATGCCCATATGGAGCCCCTCACAGACATGAGCAGACGACACTCGGCAATACAAGCTGCCACCTGTATGGGGCTCCCTATAGGAAACAACAAAGATCATGCCCATACATCTGGGGAGAGTCTTTTGCATTCCATACAGTGACTTTTCTGACCTTAAAGGGGAACTGTACATTAAATCCGGCGATTTATTGGACCATTTCCTTTTATACTCAACATAATATATGCAACAAATGAATGGATTTGAGCAATGTATGAGTACAAAATACACTCATGTGCTCTAGAAACGTTGCAGACAACATGGTAATTATAAGGAAATGAATGGGTGTATTGAGTGTACAGTCCTCCTTTAATCTGAAGTTTGGTTGGCCTTGATGTCGTTGGGCCTTACTTACAGTAAGGCCAAAAAAATATATACCTGTGTTTCTGGTGACATGCAAGAAAAAAATAGGGGTGGCCGGGTGGCTTTTCATTTTATTTTATTTTTTCATTTTATTTTCAACTGCCTTATGTAAATGACTCGTAGATACAGGGTGGCACCCCAGTTAGACCAAATTTCAGACTGTAAACGCGGTTATAAACAGTGGTTATAAACTACATGATAACCAGATTTATTGTGTGGTTAAACGCATGTAATCAGCAAGATTAATCCTTTTCAACTGAATTAGATCCATTTCTTCTTCATGGTATTACATGGTGGGGAATCACATGGTTTCGAGTTGATGTGTATCTCACATTCAATATGGCTGAAGCGATCTCAAGCGCGACCAGAAATAGGAAAAAGGTAATAAACTAGGATATGACATATACTATTTTTCCAACAAGCTGATACATGTACCTCATGCATGTCCAAACTCACAGTTGTTTGCTCTAACGTTCTGACCAAAGCTGTCAGTCAACAGATTCTTCAATAGATGTACATTGTATGTACTGAGTATATCGGAACAAAATTAATAAGGTATCAACTTGTTTTAAAAAATAAACTAGAGTATGCTCGTAATGGTCAAAATGCTACGTTTTGTGTCAGTTCCTCATATATTATGTCTGTACGTTTGCCTCCACCATTTTGAATGCGTGGTACTCACCAACCTCAAAACCACATGATCCCCACCGTGAGTAAGCAATGTTCTCCTGAGCAAGGTCACACCTAGATTCCAGGAATTCCTTACATAACAGTCTTCTAATTGGCGATTAATTCTTACTTTATACACCAACTCCCATAATAATTTAGCTTTTGGACCAGTTTAAATGGCAAAGCACCTACTCCTGAGTCCTGAAGTCATCACGTTTTACTGAATACAGTTATTCACACCTAGATTCCAGGAATTCCATACATAACACCTTCTAAGTAGCGATTAATTCTTACTTTAATAAGTTTATACACTAATTCCCATCATAATTCACTCCCAATCACTGAACAGACCCACCTTGTTTACATGATGCAGTAAAAAGATTGGTTTATTGGATAATGACACCGATGATGATGCTAATCCCCATTATCTCCTGTGGTATAGAGGTACATTTCCAAATAATGACAGTGCTGGCAACTTTACTGTTCAAATCTTTAAATAGTGTGTTTGTCAGGAGGTGAATTTAGTGATGCTACCCCGCACATTGGGCTAGCATCACTCAATTCAACCTCTGGGAACCACATTCTGCTTAGGTCTCATCTTCTGGGAAGCATCTACAGTCTCAATTTACATTGTTTTTAGTTACTTTTTCCCTTTTGTTTATTCTATATCCACTAATTTGCAGAAGATAAAATGAGGTGACTACAGGTGACTATAATGGATGAACATCACCAACTTCAACTGGGAAAGTTCAATCTGATCCTACATGTAAGTCTCGTCTGCCATAGCTGTTGAGGCCTAAGCAGAATGAGGTTTCCAGAGGGTGAATTTGGTGATGCTAGCCCATTGTGCATAATATATTGTTCGGTTGGTTGCCCCCCCCCCCCCCCCACTCCATCACCTCCGGATTCTCCCTCTAGGCTGGTCCCCCCTGGCTATATATATCCCCGGTGATTATGATACATCAGTGATAATAGATTGGTATTCTATCGGAATTAGAGTGTATTCTGGTAATAAATTGTTTGTGTCGGTTAGTTCTTCGATGTCAGATTTGACAGGAACTTAATGGCGAGCCAAGAAAAAGATATATTATCTGACCGCTAATTGGGTCAGGAGAGAAAGTAGGTAGGATACTAGCTCCGGCCTATATCTCCGGAGTATCACACTCAGCTAATGGTTTATAAACACAAACCCTAATTTTGCATAGTGCTAATTAGGGCTTCGGATAATCGATTAACTGTTGATAAAATGGATAATCAATAACTATTTTGGTAATCGACTAATCAGTATTATTGTATAACAGTATATTGTGCTTTTCGGTGCTTTATTATTTTCCGGTCGTGTTGTGGAGTTGTGCTTTTTGGCACTTTATTATTTTCCGGTCGCGTTGTGGAGTTGTGCTTTTTGGCACTTTATTATTTTCCGGTCGCGTTGTGGAGTTGTGCTTTTCGGCGCTTTATTATTTTCCGGTCGCGTTGTGGAGTTGTGCTTTTCGGCACTTTATTATTTTCCGGTCGCGTTGTGGAGTTGTGCTTTTCGGCACTTTATTATTTTCCGGTCGCGTTGTGGAGTTGTGCTTTTCGGCACTTTATTATTTTCCGGTCGCGTTGTGGAGTTGTGCTTTTCGGCACTTTATTATTTTCCGGTCGCGTTGTGGAGTTGTGCTTTTCGGCACTTTATTATTTTCCGGTCGCATTGTGGAGTTGTGCTTTTCGGCACTTTATTATTTTCCGGTCGCGTTGTCGAAGATTAACATGCATTGCATGGTCCTAGCTTGACATAAACAGTATGTTGACAAAACGGACATTTCCCCACCTGGGTAATTCCCCACCGGACATTTCCCCATCATCCATTTTTTTGGTCAACATGTTGGTCACCTCGGAAGATGATTATTATGACATCCAATTTGTCTCGGTTTACTCGATTTAGCTGACAGCGTAATAATGTTGTCACATGCTGTTCTTAAATTCTCGCGCTTATTTTTAGTAGCACCACACAAAGGGTCTCAGCACAAGCTCACTGTCATATTTTTTTTACAAACATCAAACGCCACCTCGTGAAACCTCCTCAGGGTCAAACCTCCTCAGGGTCAAACCTCCTCATGGTCGGTGATATATGCTGTCAGCCTGTCATGTGTTTTTACAAACACCAAACACCGCCACTAAGAAGCCATCTTAACATGTGTCACTGCAAGGAGCAGTACTAACTTATTCTCACCTTTTCCTGTGTTAATTGTCCGAAGTGTGCACTATCGCTAATGTGATTGAGCTGTGTATTCATCTTGGCCACCGTCCCATATTGGGTTGATCTCACTGTCACCGCAGGTCATAGGTCATAGGTGTGAAAGTTCGATCTAGGAGATTAACGTGGGAGTCAGGCATAAGAGTTTGCTATATTATACGCTAGATGGCTCAATTGCATATGCACCTTATTAACCATTCCGGGTTCGCTCAAGTTCATTTATGTTAAATTACCACAGACTGAACTAAAGGATATGTAGCTGTGTGAGCCTGTGTCATAAATTGGAATCCATAGATTGTCAATGGGCTAGCTTCTGTACCCATATAATCTGAGCAAATTGTTAACCCTTTGAGTGCCAGGGGGCGATCTCATTGTTAACCCTTTGAGTGCCAGGGGGCGATCTCATCGGCCCTAAACCTACAAAATAAGTCTGTTAAAGAATATAAGAATAAATTATTAAAATTGTAAAAAAAAAATTGTTAGGCCAATGCATTCTCTTATATATGCGAGGCGACCTATGGTCGACTCGCATATATAAGAGAATGCATTGGCACAGGGTATATGGGTTGATACAAAAATCGACCTGGCACTCAAAGGGTTAAAGGGGTATTGTATGACTGGAGTCATAAATTCATTTTCATTATAATTACCAAATTGTTTGCATCGCTCATAGAGCACATGAGTGTACACATACCGGTACTAGTATTTTGCACTAATCCGTGGCTCAAATTAATTCATTTGTTGCATATATTCTGTTGAGCATAAAAGGAAATGGTCCCATAAATGGACAGATTCAATGTTCAGTACCCCTTTAAACCTGACATGAGCTTGATCGTGAGCCCAGAAAAAGATGTACAGTAATGCCCTAAGTAATCGACTCCTTAACCCTTTGAGTGCCAGGTCCGATTTTTGTATGAACCCATATACAGTACCCTGTGCCAATGCATTCTGTTATATATGCGAGTCGACCATAGGTCGCCTCGCATATATAAGAGAATGCATTGGCCTAACAATTTTTTTTTTTACAATTTTAATAATTCATTCTTATATTCTTTAACAGACTTATTTTGTAGGTTTAGGGCCGATGAGATCGGCATCTGGCACTCAAAGGGTTAACCACAGCAGAATTATAAGTAACTTTTCAGGATTTAGTCGGAAATATGGCTTGTTGCCATTCATCGGAAAGCTCTCACTGCCCATGATTGGCAACAAGCCACATTTCCGACTACATGTAAATCCTGAAAAGTTACCCATAATTCTGCTGTGGTTAAGGAGTCGATTATTTAGGGCATTACTGTATTATCTAGCCACTAATCAGGTCATTGGAGAAATTATATCCAGGTCATCAGAGAATGTAGGCAGGAGCCTCACACCCTCTAACAAAAACACTGGGCTAATGCTTTATAAACAGAAAGCCATCATGCCGTAATGGGTGCTAATATTTTATCTAGAGTGACCAGGGGTGCTGTATAATGTACAAAAGTCAGAAGAAAATTCCATCGCCCTCCACAAGAATGTTTCATCTACAAAAATAACTCAATTTGATATTATGAGAGCTTTCAAAAATCTAGCACTTTCATGTCCCGAGCTGCACTGGTGCAGCATTATTAAAAGATTCTGTGCAATATATATATACACTACCAAGATATATACTCATTGTAGTGTTGTCGCACCAGGGGACCTGTGTTACAAGGTCAAGGTAAATATTGTTAGGCCAATGCATTCTCTTATATATGTGAGTCTCCCTATGGGAGACTCGCATATATAAGAGAATACATTGGCACAGGGTTTATATATAAGAGAATACATTGGCACAGGGTTTATATATAAGAGAATACATTGGCACATGGTTTTCGTAAAATTTAAGGAAGCTCCAGTCATGAAAGGTCTGGAATCCGCTGGATAGCAAAATTCTTTCTAATAATTTCCATTTCACGCAGTTTCATGTGATTATAACTATTTAAAAACTGAATTTTTTTACCCTTTGTGATATATGTGTATTTTCATGATGAAAAATTACATGAGTCCCATTGATTCATTTTTAGTGATGTTAAGATAATTACATGTGTAATAATAAGCTCAACTAACATAATATAACAGTGGGTTGTTAAACTTATCAGAACATGCCCAAAAATGTTTGTAGTATGTTCATCTGCCTGTTGTCTGCTTTATATTATCTGAACATCCCGACAATTGAATGGTAGATCACTCTAATACAGTAATGCCCTAAATAATCAACTCTTTATATCCACATCAGAATTATGGGTACATTTTCAGGATTTAGTCGGAAATATGGCTTGTTGCCATTCATCTGAAAGCTCTCGGGGGAGAGCTTTCCGAAGAATGGCAACAAGCCATATTTCCGACTAAATCCTGAAAATTTACACATAATTCTGCTGTGCATGGAGTCGATTATTTATAGCATTACTGTATAACTTTTAGTAGTGGTTATGCTTGTGTGGTTTTGTTTATTTTAGTTTATGTCATTTCATCCACAATGACATATCACGATATTGTCAGTTTTACAGTGGGGGGGGGGGGGAAGACTGCGCAGAAGATTAATTTCACTGGGAATTTAAGCCACTGCACATAGATACTACCGACCCCAGAAATCAACTGACAACCTTGCCCAGATACATGTACATGCTTCTCCGTTTCTGGATGGCTTATTTATACCTGTATGTTGTCGGAAATTGAACTGCAGCTTCTCCAATTCAGATGGCTTAAATGTATGTTGTCGGAATTCAAAATGTCTTCTACTTGTATGTTACTGGATGGCTTACATGTATGTTATCGGAAATTGAACTGGCTTCTACATTTCTGGATGGCTTATTTATACCTGTATGTTGTCGGAAATTGAACTGCAGCTTCTCCAATTCAGATGGCTTACATGTTTGTTGTCAGAATTCAAACCGGCTTCTCCATTACTTGATGGCTCATGTTGGCCTAAAGGTGCCATGCACCTTATCCAACTGAGCCAGGTTAAAGGAGGTCATGGGAAGAATGACCCTATAATTCATCTCATCAGGGTCATAAATGTCTAGAACATGAGCACTGGTTATGCTCTATAAACAGCATCAGACTAAGTCTATAGATGTCTTATCGATATCGCTTCAAGTCTGTAAATAGTGTGTCTGTCATTTGCAGAATGAGGTCCCGGCCCAGAGGGTGAATTTAGTGATACTATCCTGCACAATAACCAGTCATTAGGACACTGGGGTCAATATTAAATAGAGAATAAGAGAGTGGGAATTATGTATAGCAACAATGCACCATCATCAGAGACAACCATCAAAAACAATAAATTCTCATTAGGTCCCTAGAGGTGATTAATAAATAGCAATATAAAGCAGGCGGGGGGGGGGGGGGGGGGGCATGACTTATATGCATCCAGCCATAATGTATTCCAACAATAGCACACATCATCAGAGACAACCATCAAAAACAATAAATTCTCATTAGGTCACCAGAGGTGATTAATAAATAGCAATATAAAGCAGGCGGGGGAGGGGGGTGTGGGTGGGGGGGGGGGGGGGGGGGCATGACTTATATGCATCCAGCCATAATGTATTCCAACAATAGCACACATCATCAGAGACAACCATCAAAAACAATAAATACTCATTAGGTCACCAGAGGCAAATAATAAAGTGTGATATAAAGTGTTATTGCACACAGAGATCAAAGCAGTCTGATTAATCGGTCGCACTGACATGAATTCCATGTTGATTCTTGTTCCATTTATGCCCGGCTTACTGATAGATATTCATGATTAACCATACAGTAATGCCCTAAGTAATCGAATCCTTAAACACAGCAGAATTATGGGTAACTTTTCAGGATTTAGTCGGAAATATGGCTTGTTGCCATTCATTGGAAAGCTCTCACTGAATGGCAACAAGCCATATTTCCGACTAAATCCTGAAAAGTTACCCCCATAATTCTGCTGTGTTTAAGGAGTCGATTTCTTAGGGCATTACTGTATAACGATTGTCCTTGTACTGGTATAAGACCAAACCAAAAAAACGGTCCCATGGAATATGGTAGATCAAAAAACTTCTCTGTTTCCGATAACATCAGGATAATTTCCAGACAGGTAGGCAGGGATTTTTTTTTATACAAGTTTTCAGCTGTAAGCGATATAATAGTGTAGTCACGGTCCAATGGAATATGATGTTAGATCAATGTGTATTGAAAATGAGCCAAGCATTGGATAAAAACATGCTGTCCCTTGAATTCATTCACTCTGCAGTAAGATTTTAATACCAACATTGAGCTTAATAATAATAACCGACTTGTTTTTGCTTTTGCTTTTGGGAAAAACGATAAATATTCACATTGACACTCTAACAGGTAACTATCGACTAGCCTTTTGGAGAAAATAAAAATTCTGAGTATGATGATATCAAACATGCGTATATCAGAGGTCCGCTTATAAATGTCAAAGCAACGAGATTTATAAGTTACGAGATTTATAAGTTACCGTTAGTTACGGTAAACAAAGCCTTATTTTCCACAGAATTTAGATTTATCCTGCGATCAAAAATGTATGTAAACAATATATTAACTCATTACCACTCTGACCGCAGCTGACTTATAATAATCCCCAAGTTACTTTGACGTTGTGACGTTAAAAACTAAGCACACCTTGCCACGGCGACGTAATTTACGTCCCATTTCCTCAGAGATTTTGACGTTTTAGTCGGCTTTAGCATGTTTTTACCTCAGTTCTGTGATCGCTGTCATTCTAATTTCTAAATTCTAGAAATGGCCTTTCGTGGTTTTGCTATTTAGTATTTGCTCAGAATTTGTTGTTTCAAACAACCAATTGAATAAATAGACTGTGCTACCGAAGGCCCACCTTTCCATAATGTCACAATTCCAAGTTTAAATGTTAAAATGTTGCAACAGTTATCAAAAGCAATCATCGTTTTTATTTTTTTTTATCAAATGTACTTTCGAGCAAGGTAAGCTGTGAATGGAATAAAATGTTCTGATTGGATAGAATATACTTCAACTGCATACTTATTTCTTATTGAATACACAATTAGGTTTGACCTTATGATTTTAAAGACTAATTTCAGGGTTACGGGACGGTGGCATTTTCAAAGCTCTGTGTTGATTTTACGTGAGGTTTATAATTTATAGTCATTTGTAGTGATGCAATATCAGCCCACTGTATCGACAATCAATAACGGCATGACTTTATGGAGCTACATTATCACAACTCATCTTGATTGGGCTCCTTTGAAATGGTGCTGCATCAATAGGGAACAAGTTATAGCAGTTAACCCAGGCAAACCCAGGTATAGTGTGTCTGTCATTTACAGAATGAGGTCCCCAGAGGGTGAATTTAGTGATGCTATCCCGCATAGTGGGCTAGCATCACCAAATTCGCCCTCTGGGAACCTCATTCTGCTGAGGTGTAAGCAGAATGAGGTCCCCAGAGGGTGAATTTGGTGATGCTAGCCTGCTATGCGGGGTAGCATCACTAAATTCACCCTCTGGGGACCTCATTCTGCAAATGACAGACACATTATTTCAAGGCTTGTAAGCCCAGGTATAGTATGTCTGTCATTTACAGAATGAGGTCCCCAGAGGTAAATTTAGTGACTCTATCCTGCACAGCAGCCTAGCATCACCAAATTCATCTATCTGCTTTGGCTTCTACTGCTACATTGGCAGACCTAAGACCAGATTGAAGTTCCCCATTTGAAGTTGGTGAAGTTAGTCACCACGATTATGCAATTTATCTTCTGCAAATTAGGGGATATAGAAACTGAACATAATGTAAAAAGTAACTAAAGTAATGTTAATTTGAGACTAGATACTTCCCAGAATATGAGGCCTTAGCAGAATGAGGTCCCCAGAGGGTGAATTTGGTGATGCTAGCCCACCGTGCTGGATAGCATCATTAAATTCACCCTCTGGGGACCACATTCTGTAAATGACACACACACTAAACTCTATTTGCAGGCTGGATAAGAATGGCCTTCTTCTTGCCTATACTATAAGGATATTGAGGTACAGTAATGCCAAAAGTAATCGACTCTTTAACTACAGCAGAATTATGGGTAACTTTTCAGGATTTAGTCGGAAATATGGCTTGTTGCCATTCATCGGAAAGCTCTCTACTAATTTATGTGGGCAGTAGCCTCTATACGGGCGCCTGTAGCGCATAAGATACTATGGGTGGCGGGATGGGGTGGTGGGTGGGCTCACATCATACTACTAATTTATGTGGGCAGTAGCCTCTATACGGGCGCCTGTGGCGCATAAGATACTATGGTTGGCGGGATGGGCTGGTGGGTGGGCTCACATCATAAAGAGTCGATTACTTATGGCATTACTGTAATATTATCAGATGGCAGGCAGATAAACAGTTTACACCCTTTGGTTTCCCACACTTTGATTCACACTCAATTTCCTTCACAAAGTGATAAGTTCCACCACATTTACTATAGAAACCACACTCCTTATTTCTGTTCATTCAGTTATCACAGTAATTTACTTTATAAATTATCACTTTAGAAATTCACATCATATTTCCGGGTTGTAAATATTTAAGGTTGTGCGGAGGTGACCCATTCTTTAAGGTTGTGCGGAGGTGACCCATTCTTTAAGGTTGTGCGGAGGTGACCCATTCTTTAAGGTTGTGCGGAGGTGACCCATTCTTTAAGGTTGTGTGGAGGTGACCCATTCTTTAAGGTTGTGTGGAGGTGACCCATTCTTTAAGGTTGTGCGGAGGTGACCCATTCTTTAAGGTTGTGCGGAGGTGACCCATTCTTTAAGGTTGTGCGGAGGTGACCCATTCTTTAAGGTTTGTGCGGAGGTGACCCATTCTCTCACCCTTACAGAAACAGGCCTGAGTTTAGTGTGTATAACCCATAGAGAGCCCCACATAGACTAGAGCAGACAACACTCTATAGTGCATGCTTCCATCTGGGGGAGGCTCCCTGTAGGTTAAACATTAAACTTTATCAGTCAGGTTTGAGATGGATGTCTCATATTACTACTGACCAAGACTGAGTTTAGTGTGCCTGTCATCTCCCAAGTCGCCCTCTAGGTTGGTCCCTGCCAGGCATGAACATTGGCTCAGAGGTCCTGTGGATCACATTTTTTTAAGACCTTTAATTTGTAATCTCAAGTTCGATCTGAAACATACAACAGGCATGTATTGCTACTCTGCAACAAGCCTGAGTTTAGTGTGTTTGTCATTTGCAGAATGAGGTCCCCAGATGGTGAATTTAGTGACGCTATCCCGCATAGCATGCTAGCATCAGTAAATTCACACTCTGGGGACCTCATTCTGTAAATGTCAGTGACACGCAATACCTGGGCTTGTCAAATTTCTTTTTTAGTTTAGTTTCTCTATATCACCAAATTGGCTGATGACACATTGCAGAATCAAGGTTCCCAATGGGTGTACATCACAATATTCACCATTTGGGAACTTCAATCTGAGTCTATGTCTCCCATAGCAGATGAGGCCAGTGGGTGAATTTGGTGTTGCTAGCCCACTATGTGGGATAGCATCACTAAATTCACCCTCTGGGGACCCCATTCCAGGGGTCGTGAAGGGCAAGGGAGACCCAACTAGGCACTTTCTTCCCTTTGTATATAATGACTTTGAATTGGTGTCAGTTAAGGGCAAGTGGAAGCCCCTGTATACCCTTCCCCTTTCTATTAAACTATATCTTCCATGATTTTCGAGTCATTGATAATACCCCCTCCCCCTCTCCTGTAACTGAAATAATTAACTTTTCAGGAAATTAAATAAGTAACTTTTTATTTCATCATCATCCTGTGGGGACATTATAATTCATGTGACTTGTCTGTTAATACCAAGTATCACACATGGATAAAAAGTCTACAATGGTAACAGTCACCTGGTAGTTCATATGATTAACCCTTGCATGATGGGAGTTGTGCTGGTGCAGCATTAAAGATCATGTGCCAGTGCATTCTCTTATATATGCGAGTCTCCCATAGGGAGCCCCCCCATATATAAGAGAATTCACTGGCTTACAAGTTCAAGGTACATGTAGACATTGTTAGATGTTATATTAGTCCCAGATTATGCGAGTCTCCCATGGCATATATAAGCGAATGCATTGGCTCAGGGTTTTCGCAAAATTTCAGGAAGCTCCAGTCATGGAAGCGCTAAAATAATATATACAGTCAAATTATTTGAAATAATAAACGATGTCTACAACCTCAAGATCAAGAGAAAATAATAAACTACAGTAATGCCCTAATTAATCGACTCCTTTAACCACAGCAGAATTATGGGTAACTTTTCAGGATTTAGTCGGAAATATGGCTTGTTGCCATTCATCGGAAAGCTCTCGCCGAGAGCTTTCCGATGAATGGCAACAAGCCATATTTCCGACTAAATCCTGAAAAGTTACCATAATTCTGCTGTGGTTAAAGGAGTCGATTAATTAGGGCATTACTGTATGTCTACAACCTCAACATCAAGAGAAAAAAATAATAGCAGCTGGGATTATTACTAAGAATGTGAATGGAACCTTAAGTTCTTGTTAAATGCCTCACATTCTGATCAAGTTGTACCCAAGCCTTGAAATAGTGTGCCTGTCATTTGCAGAATGAGGTCCCCAGAGGGTGAATATAGTGATGCTATCCCGCATAGCGGGCTAGCATCACCAAATTCACCCTCTGGGGACCTCATTCTGCAAATGACAGGCACACTATTTCAAGGCATGGTAACTTGTACCCATACAGAGATCATGTTAGTCGATAACACACCTAATGTGATGACATTTACAGAAGTGAAGAAAGGATATTTCAAAAGCGAGTTAAAATTAATCACAAATGCAGCTTGCTTTCTCAAGGGAGGGTGGGTCCTTGTTAAATTTTTGACATACACAAATTAATTATGTTTAGTCTAGTTACTTTCCATTTCAATGCCATGTGATATTGAGAACACCCATCTGTTGATGGAATTGCTGTAGATGTGTATTCCAGCCTAGAAAACATGGCGCTGTTAGGATACATGCAGATTTTAACTCACCAAAAAGTTGCAACATCTGATAGAGTTTTCAAATTCTACCAAGGGTTCTGTACTCAGATTTACTATTGTAATAATAGGATACCATACAAAGAATCAAGAAGTTTAATGGTCCTATGAATGTATTGATTACATCTTGGCAAAACAAACTCTTCAGCAGTTGAAAGAGCTTTATCAAGCACAGTCCAAGGAAGATAACTCTATTACAAACAAACATCTTCCACTTAACAACTGCTATAAGCCTATAATCCTATAATGATGCTTCTGAAGTATTAGTGATAAGAACCTTAGGGGCAAAATGTCTTTTGTTTAAAGGCCAATCAGATCATTGGTCTAGTTTGTAACTACAGTAATGCCCTAAATAATTGACTTCTTAAGCACAGCAGAATTATGGGTAACTTTCCAAGATTTAGTCGGAAATATGGCTTGTTGCCATTCATCAGAAAGCTCTCACTGAGAGCTTTCCGATGAATGGCAACAAGCCACAGTTTCGACTAAATCCTGAAAAATTACCCATAATTCTGCTGTGGTTAAGGAGTCGATTATTTAGGGTATTACTGTACTTGCAGATTAACATCATTATATAATATATTGTAGGGTCATGACGAATGCGGGGAATATATTTCTTAGTTATTATCTGTTCCTTAATATGTACTTCACTGTAGGTGAAGGTCCCAACTCGAAATTTCGTAATGTAAATGACTTTGTGAGCGATTTTACTTTATGTCACTTACAATTAAGGAATTTAAATTTTATTGATTTTGCAAAATTAGTACGCATCCGATTTTAGTTTCTGTGTAAACTGATGCATTTTCATGTAAAACGCTCGATCACATCGCATGTACGGTTAAACCGGAAATTATACCACACTTCAATAAAATTAGGTCACAGCCGAATCAAACTTATTTTTTCATGTCTTATTCAATGAAACAATAAATTACACTATATTCTAATATAATGTACTTAGTTTTATTATTATATAGTACATTAAAAACAAGGAGAAGCAGTCTGGGGGTTATTTATATTTATTTTGATCAAAGTTGAAAATAAAATGAAAAAATAAAATAAAATGAAAAGCCACCCCACCCCTATTTCTTTCTTGCATGTCACCAGAAACACAGACCTGTGTATATATATTTTTTTGGCCTTATATTCTTCATTTTCACAGGGATGTGCATATAATGTTAGGAAAGAAGCACACTGTGGATTCTCATTAATTCATGGATCGGCTTTTATGACAGGAGTTTCTTGAAATTTGCGAAAACACTGTGCCAATGCATTCTCTTATTTATGCAAATCAACCATAAGGAGCCTCACATTTATAAGAGAATGCATTGGTCTAACCATATTTACATTGACCTTGTAAGCAGGGAGACTCGCATATATAAGAGACTGCACTGGCACAGGATCTTTAATGCTGCACCAGCGCAGCTCCGGCCATGAAAGGGTTAAAATAAAACTGGTGTTGGGTTCATCAGGAATTGTTTATGCGGAATATATAAATGCCCTAAATAATCGACTCCTTAACCACAGCAGAATTATGGGTAACTTTTCAGGATTTAGTCGGAAATATGGCTTGTTGCCATTCATCGGAAAGGTCTCCCCGAGAGCTTTCCAATGAATGGCAACAAGCCATATTTTCGACTAAATCCTGAAAAGTTACCCATAATTCTTCTGTGGTTAAGGAGTCGATTAATTAGGGCATTACTGTATATTATCTGATGGTGAGGTCATAGTGTCTACATGTAACATGCATATTATCTGATAGTGAGGGCATACAGTCTACATGTAACATGCATATGATATGGTACCAGTAGCTCTGAAACTGCACGTAACAGGCATTCATTGATAAGTTAACTCCTAAAACCTATTATGCAGTCGGTGATAACGTGGCTCTAAATCCTATTATTCTCGTACTGCACTCACTCATTTCTCTGCGATCATATCAGCCACGTGCCATGTGGCAGGACTCATCTATCGTCATATCAACCTCATGCCACCTGGCTTCCCGCTATCATCACATGAAAGCATCACCTGAAGCAGGTGCATTATCTACTTTAAATGAGGGCATTCACATTTGTCTTAGTTTACAGCAAAAGTAATTTAGCCTTCAGAAAATCTATTGGGAAGTGCATAAAGTGTATCCAATTCGCTGTAGATCTGCATGTATTTGCAGTAGGCCTGCAGTTGCATATACATGTATCGTACAGTAATGCTTTAATTAATCGTCTTCTTAACCACAGCAGAATTATGGGTAACTTTTCAGGATTTAGTCGGAAATATGGCTTGTTGCCATTCATCGGAAAGCTCTCGGCGAGAGCTTTCCGGTGAATGGTAACAAGCCATATTTCCGACTAAATCCTGAAAAGTTACCCATAATTCTGCTGTGGTTAAGAAGACGATTAATTAAAGCATTACTGTACCCTGTACAGTGTATAGAGAGTAATCACTTGATTGAACTGGTGACGTGAAATAATTCATGAGAGGCAGGGACGTTGTTCAAACAGCTACAGTATGCACTCGGGTGTTTAACAAAATAGTCCCTGCCTCGAATGAATTATTTCACGTCACCAGTTCAATCAAGTGATTATTCTGTTTATTATATCCCACTATAAACATCTGATTTACCAGAAATTTGAATAAATACCGCCGTTATACCTATGAGGCATAAATTTTGATAGAGTCATAAATTCATTTTCATTATAATTACCATGTTTATTACATCGTTCATAGAGCACATGAGTGTATATTGCACTAATCCATGGCTCAAATTCATTCATTTGTTGTATATATTCTGTTGAGTATAAAAAGTGATGGTCCCATAAATGGCCTGATTTAGTGTACAGTACCCATTTAAGTTACCACCCCTTCCTAATGGACTGATATCTATTGAAATGCACTCAGTTTGGTTGGGGGTACTCGTCGCTGGGTCGGGTCATAACAGAACTGTTGTAACATAACATAATTGAACTGAGCCACCTGGAGGAAGACAACGTTTTATGCACAAAGTTTCCTTATCAGTTGTATTGATGTTCTGCAGTCGGTGCATTATCTATTTAACCCTTTACCCAACAGAACGGCCCTGTGCCAATGCATTCTCTTATATATGCGAGTCGACCATAGGTCGCCTCGCATATATAAGAGAATGCATTGGCTTAACACATATTAAAAATGATAAAATTGTCAAAGAATGTAGAAAAATATTATAAAAATTGTTAAAAAATGTAAGAAAAAATTATAAAATTGTTAAAGAATGTAAGAAAAAATAGTAAAAAGTGTTAAAAAAAGAATTTGTTTAGGCCAATGCATTCTCTTATATATGCGAGGCGACCTATGGTCGACTCGCATATATAAGAGAATGCATTGGCACAGGGCATAACTGTAACCATCACAATGTGGTCAATGAACCGGTTCCAATGATATCCATATTAGTATGGTGTTATCGAGACAGACCGAAGATATTTTAGGCTGTTGAAGCTTTATTTGGGCGTTTTTGGCCAGTTTGTTGGGTAAAGGTAAATGAGGGCAAACACATTTATCTTGGTTATCTGAAAACAAATTTAGTTTTCAACTGGTCTATTGGAAAATGCATAAAAGTGCAGACATTGTGTTGATGGCAAACATTGTAGAAAGAGCCTTTGATGCATGATTTAGTTTTTATCCCCCGCCAAATTTAAAATTTGCGGGGGATATAGTAATGGGTTCCGTCCATCCGTCTAGCCATCCGTCCGTCCCGAATTTGTAAGAGTCATAACTTGAACAAATGTAAATGGATTTCAAAGATTTGTGGTACATGTATATGAGTTCACCCGACCATTACCTAGAATGAGTTATTGGACTTTGTTTATTATTTTTGTCGAATTTACCAAATAGCAAATAGACGACGTCACAGGGCTCATTTCCACAAATGTCAACGGATTTCAAAGATTTTTGGTATATGAGTTCACATGACCAGTATCTAGAACGAGTTCGCAAACCAGGTCTGGCTGGATATTTTCAGCAGAGTTATTGGACTTTCAAATGGACGACATGGCTAGTACCTAAAATGAGTTCGCAAGCCAGGCTTTTTGACAAAATCCCACCTCTTGTTTAGCACATACTGAGAACGCAAACATTATTGAGAATGCACTTCCCCAACTGCACATTTCGGCAGGGGATACCGTCGTCTGCGACTACTTGTTAAAGTATGGAATGGTCTGTTCTTCATTTTAAGGGTGAATTGATAATATAAGCAGACAGCAGTGAAAGAAACATCTTATGGATTTCCATACAGCTTAGGTATCAAACTGCTATGGGAGACCTAGGATCAGATTGAAGTTCCCCAGTTGAAGTTGGTGACATTCTGCCATTAGTCACCTCAATTTATATGCATTTTATCTTCTGCAAATTAGGGGATATAGAAACTGAACAGAAGGGAAAAAGTAACTAAAAACAATGTTAATTTGAGACTATAGATATTTCCCAGAAGATGAGGCCTAAGCAGAATGAGGTCCCAGAGGGTGAATTTGGTGATGCTAGCCCGCTGTGTGGGACCTCATTCTGGTGATGCTAGCCCACTGTGCGGGACCTCATTCTGCAAATGACACACAATATTTGCAGGCTTGATCTCCAAATATTTCAGACCATTTTTGTGATTTGGTCCGGTTTCTTGAAAGCAGCATTTATCTTATATTTGTGTGATGTTACCTGTATAAGTTACCTGCTATTACCTGTATTTATCTTATATTTGTGTGATGTTACCTGTATAAGTTACCTGCTATTTATTACCTGTATACCTCGCTTGCTGTAATACCTGTATACTGGTATGTAAATAATGCAAAAATAACTCAACAAATGCCAAGTGCAGGTAACGAATGGCAGGTGAAAATCCAATTAGCAAATAAGGTAACTTAATTAATAAACAAAGGATTCATGAAGCCAACACAGGACATAGGTAACGTAAACATGTTTGGCGGGGTGTCCGGAGGTGTGAACATGTGTCACCACATCTCAACAGTGTAGTGTCTCGCCACTCAACAAATTCCTCTTCACAGCACCGAGTGAACCTTTTGGAATGTTGGTTTTGTTAATTTCTTGTCAAATATTAATTCTTAACAAATCTGTCTGGTAATCCTATGGAGGTTTTGGATTTTTTTCTGTAACGGATTAATGTGAGCCATTGGATTGTGAAATTTCTGTGATGGAATATTGGAAAATATCGGATATTCATGGAAGATCAGTTTTGTGTAAAAAAATTAAGTCTTCAGACATCTACTTTTTGGGGTGTACAATAATTTACATGTACAGTAATGCCCTAAGTAATCGACTCTTCAACAACAGCAGAATTATGGGTAACTTTTCAGGATTTATTCGGAAATATGGCTTGTTGCCATTCATCGAAAAGCTATCCCCGAGCGCTTTCCGATGTATGGCAACAAGCCATATTTCCGACTAAATCCTGAAAAAGTTACCCATAATTCTGCTGTGGTTAAAGAGTCGATCACTTAGGGCATTACTGTACATGTAAATTCCATGAAATTTGGAAATAACACTTGTAATTTTTTGGAATGGAACTAATTTGGAGAGCGAATTTGTTGAACTGTTCACAATAAATTTAAGGTTTTGTTCATTTCAGGTGAAATTTAAATTCATAAAAAAAATATTATTTGGTGTTCTGGTGAGTAACATGTAGTTTCAGGCATGAAAATAGTGTGTCTGTCATTTGCAGAATGAGGTCCCCAGAGGGTGAATTTAGTGATGCTAGCCTGCTATGCGGGATAGCGTCACTAAATTCATCCTCTGGGGACCTCATTCTGCAAATGATAGACACACTATTTGCAGACTTGTGTCTGTGAAATTAAATTGATAGTGAAAATAGTTGATCTGGTGAGTTACATGTAGTTTCAGGCGTGAAAAATAGTGTGTCTGTCATTTTGCAGAATGAGGTCCCCCAGAGGCTGTATTTAGTGATGCTACTCTGCACAGTGAGCTAACATCACTAAATTCACCCTCTGGGGACCTCATTCTGATTTAATAGGATCATCTTTAACTATCTTTAATAAAATTAACAAGTTTATTTAGTTTCTGTGGAAACATCTTCACAAAGATTTGTTTATTTCAGTGTAGTTTCTAAAATTTATGAACCCACGAAAAAGTCATAAATGGCTGAACCACGAAAATTTATACCAACGAGTTTAAAGCCATTCACAGTATAGCAATTATACCTAAATGTAAAATTGCGTTCAACATGATTTCTGGACATTTAGCCTCATTCTGACATTTAGCCTCATTGTGATATTTCTCTATTTGCAGTAATTCCATGGATGAAGACGATTGCCGAGGTGACAGTGAGGCGGAAGCAGACAGTGATCATGAGGATCAGGACGCGGAGCGAGAACTCGGGAATCTAATCGGTCAGCTGGAGCAGTACAGAACTGTGGTAAGTCTCAAGACTTCAATGTTAGACATGTTTAGGTAGAGAATTACCTTCTAACTTCAAACGTCAGGAGCTCAGATACCAGACGTTCTCGCTCTCCATAAAGATGAATCAAGTTTAGGTAGAGAATTACGTTCAAACTTCAAATGTCAGGAGCTATCAGATACCAGACGTTCTCGCTCTCCATAAAGATGAATCATGTTTAGTGAGAGCTTTCCGATGAATGGCAACAAGCCATATTTCCGACTAAATCCTGAAAAATTACCATAATTCTGCTGTGGTTAACCCTTTGAGTGCCAGGTCGATTTTTCTATCAACCCATATACCCTGTGCCAATACATTCTCTTATATATGCGAGTCGACCATAGGTCGCCTCGCATATATAAGAGAATGCATTGGCCTAACAATTTTTTATTTTTTTTTATTTTTTTACAATTTTTTACAATTTTAATACTTTATTCTTATATTCTTTAACAGACTTATTTTGTAGGTTTAGGGCCGATGAGATCGGCCCCTGGCACTCAAAGGGTTGGTTAAGGAGTCGATTATTTAGATGTTTGAGGTGTGTAATAAATTAGGGCCACACACTCGTGTTTAGTCGGATCAGAAATTACCGCACTTGAACATTTGATGTATTGATTCAAATAGAGTGGATCAGTTGCTGTGAGCATCCATATATGAATACATAACCAGATATTGCGTGGATCAGTTGCTGTGAGCATCCATATATGAATACATAACCAGATATTGCGTGGTGTTATAACCAGATATTGCGATGGTGTTTTGAATTGAGAAGAATTCCATCATGTAGCAGTTCTGATTTCTCTCGCGTTGGAACCCAGTGGCCCAGAAATTTATTCATGAGATATCCGTCTTAATACCTCGCAAATTTGCCCTGAGGTATTTGTGATTATTGATTCAGTCTGCGTCCATGTGCACTCTAATGTTAGGAGGGTAAGCCTGAGTTTAGTGTGCCTGTCATTTGCAGAGTGAGGTCCCCAGAAGGTGAATTTAGTGAAGCTATCCCACATAGCAGGCTAGCATAATTACACTCACCTTCTGGGGACTCACTTCTGCTGGAGCCTCATCTGCTGTAAAGTATCTATAGTCTCAAATTAACATTGTTTTTAGTTACATTTTTCATTTCTGTTCAGTTTCTATATCCCCTAATTGGCAGAAGAAGAAAAATTGCATAATCGAGGTAACTTACCAGTAAACATCACCAAGAGAGGTTTTCCCATTGTGAGCATTAAACTTAGAGTTATCTGCCTTTCACTGATAGAAATCATCTAACTCTTTGTAAATAGAGTAACTGCCCTTGCTATGTATCGGGTCTTCTATTGCTGAATTACCTGCCCTGGTCTCAAACTCTTCTCAAAATAATTGGATACATCAGCAACTAGTACATCATTATTCTTTTTAACAATATCTCAGGTAAAAATAAGGTGTTCAGAGGTCATTACAGCTATAGCAGTTGATTTTTTCGTAATATCTTCTCAAATGTATTAATTGGGTGAGATGTCATTAGCCAAGGTAAATACTGCATGTACAGGTAAAGAGAGTCAATTATTGTACAACATCTTGAATATGTGAATCATGTGTGTAGAGTTCTATGGAAAAGCTAACTACAGGTATAAGGTATAAGATTGTCTTACAGTTCTCTCTCTGAAATATAAATCAGATGTACAAAGATCGTTAGCGATGGTAAATACAGGTATATATGTAGTAACAGTATTAAAAGGTTCCCCTCAATAACATCTTGAAAATATAAATGAAATGTGCAGAGATCGTTAACAAAGGCAGCATATAGTGGGTTTCATCACTAACATTTTGTAAATATAAATAGATCGTTAGAGCAGGTAATTACGGATAAATAGTAGATTTATTCACAATAACATATCTAAATTATAAATTGTATGTGCAGAGATCGTTCCAAAGGTACAAAGTAACTACAGGTAAAATGATAGATTTTTCACAATAATTTTTCTAAAATATACTTGTAAATCAGATGTGCAGAGTATCGTTAGCAAAGGTACTACCAACAACAATTACAGTAGTATGGTAGGTCGTCTAACAATATCATGTCTAAAATCTAAATCAGGTGTGCAGAAGTCGTTAGTACATGTAACTACAGGTATAAGGGGGTACTTTAAATAACATCTTTGTTATAAGCTAGCTTTTATTGCCAGTTTGCAATCCATTTCTGGTTCATGTGCAATGAAATGGCAGTTAATAATAAACATTTTGCTTCTGTGCAGCGGTTATAGTTGGCAGACATAAGAATACTTCTTTCTGAATAACTTCTAATAGTCGTTATATCTTGAATTCATGAATGTGGTGTGCAGGGTCGCAGCTTTTAATGGATATACATGAGACAGAGTAGGGGTATCGTTTGGGTTTGCAATTAACAACTCTTTCATTTGTAATATAATCAATAAATAAGTGTTTATTGCCCGTTTTGAAAAAAACGGGATGTATTATGTTATTTGTATGTCTGTTGGCTGTCTGTCCATTTAGGCATCTGATGGTCAAGCCGCCCATATATCCATCTGTTCTATTTTTTTCAATTCTAGTCTGAACTGAATGGACTGAAATTTGGTATGTGTGGGAGAATTTGGTGATGATAGCCCGCTGGATGGGATAGCATAACTAAATTCACCCTTTGGGGACCTCATTCTACAAATGTCAGACACACTAAATTCAGACTTGGCTCTCCCTGATATTGAAGACAGTTTACAGTTGACTCTGTGGAGCCACATTTCATGTCTCGATGCGTAACTTGCCACTTTTTATGTTTGTTATGCAATCATCTGTTGATGGCTGTCCCTGAACAGAGCTAACATCTGAATATTTGAATTTGTTGAGAGACTTGATATGCAAATTACTTTTACGCATATTTGCTTTAACGCTGATGCAAATGGAATTATCTAATTAACATTGACTTAATTGAGTGGAATTGGAAGAATCTGGCCTTGATGGGCGAGTTGTCTGCTTTGATATCATATCGTCCTCCTGAAGTAAAGTTAGGGGAAAGCCAGTCTGGCTTGAGTGGAATTAGAAGAAGCTAGCCTTAACCCTTTACCCAACAGAATGGCCCTGTGCCAATGCATTCTCTTATATATGCGAGTCGACCATAGGTCGCCTCGCATATATAAGAGAATGCATTGGCTTAACACATATTAAAAATGATAACATTGTCAAAGAATGTAGAAAAATATTTAAAAAATTGTTAAAAAATGTAAGAATTTTTTTTTTTTAGGCCAATGCATTCTCTTATATAAGAGAATGCATTGGCACAGGGCATAACTGTAACCATCACAATGTGGTCAATGAACCGGTTCCAATGATATCCATATTTGTATGGTGTTATTGAGACAGACCGAAGATATTTTAGGCTGTTGAAGCTTTATTTGGGCGTTTTTGGCCGGTTTGTTGGGTAAAGGGTTAATGGGCGAGTCAACTGCTTTGATATCATATCGTCCTCCCCCCCCTGGGTATCTACCCCCCACCCTGGGTATCTACCCAACCACCCCCTGATCACAGGAGCACAGTTACAGCCCTGGCAATGCCTAGGTAAAAGCCGAGGTAAAATCAGTTTACCCAGGTAATTCTTTTGCCTAGGTAAAATAAGTTAATTGGTTTACTAATAATGACCCCGCTCTGCGCGCTTGCGCGCCCGACCTCGGGTCGTGTATAGGTAACAGATGGGTGCTCATACTTGTGACGTCACACATAAATTACAGTATACTGTGAAGGTTCAATTTTTATTCACATAACATTTTCGTGGAAAAATCACGTGATTTCCGGCAGTGGTTTCACAAAATCGCGGAATCAGCAATGAAATTACTACTTCACAACTTCCGATATGTGGCAATGGACAACTGAAGTATTTATTTATAAACAGTAAGTTGTTGTTAATATTAGATCAGTTTCATTTGTTAGCTAAATGAAGGCAGTTACGGCTTCGTGACGTCAAAACGTCATTTGTCTCTGCGGGCCAGAATCCAGACATGACTGGACGCATTGTGTCGTCTTCGCTTAATCGCAGCGACGTACATTGTAGTCTATAGCATTCACTATATACATTACAATATAGAGGCTTTTATTATCAAAGGCCGATAGGCTATATTAAGGCATCATGTACTCATCGAAGTCCACTGGCATGCAAAACGATCTGCACTAACAATCAAGCATTCGCGTCGCTGACATGCGTATAGGCCTAATATATAGGCCTATATGCATATAGTTCCACGACTATTTGCACGATCCTTTGCATTGTCCGTCTTCTTACTATTATGTCGGGGTCGTTCTTTATATGCCATGCATATTATCATATTTCATTGTGTCAATCAGAAATACAACCTTTTTAGCCAAATTGAATTCCTTTCACTCTTCTTAACATACAGTATTGCTCTAATTAATCGACCTCTTAACCACAGCAGAATTATGGGTAACTTTTCAGGATTTAGTCGGAAATATGGCTTGTTGCCATTCATCGGAAAACTCTCCGGAGAGCTTTCCGATGAATGGCAACAAGCCATATTTCCGACTAAATCCTGAAAAGTTACCCATAATTCTGCTGTGGTTAAGAAGTCGGTTACTTAGAGCATTACTATAGTCCTATAATAGTATGGATCCATGGTAGGGACACTGTATGGGAGTAACACTGTATGGGAAATCTACATGGTTGGGGAATTGTTCATATGTGTTGAGCAAGCATTTGGAGGACAGTAATTATAGTGAATTAGATTGTACCGGCAATATTTACGACTGTATTATCTATAATTTCTTTAATAACTACAGTATAATCTCCTAAATAATCGACTCCTTATCCACAGCCGAATTATTGGTAATTTTTCAGAATTTAGTCGGAAATATGGCTTGTTGCCATTCATCGGAAAGCTCTCAGCCATATTTCTGACTAAATCCTGAAAAGTTACCCATAATTCTGCTTTGATTAAGGAGTTGATTATTTAGGGAATTTCTGTACACTCTACCTGGATTGTTATGTGAGGTTATGATTGATTTGAAATATATTGTTGCCAAATTGCCTAGGAAAAGTAAGTTTTTGCCTAGGCTGAATTCTCCCACCAAGGTAAAATTATTGCCTTAGGCATCTTTCCCTCCATTCCCGGGGCTGGAGTTAGTATGAAAGTTAGTATTACTGGCTGGTTGACTCATTGCATTTTTATCAAGTGTCTGTAGAATTATGGTAATCTAGTCTTGGTTCACTGGTCGACTGCATTGATGTAATCGACCGACCACCTGCAATAGCATTATGGGAAGCATTATGGGAACGTGGCCTTGATAGTCTGGTGGACTTTAACATTAACATCACGGAGTGGAATTAGGAGAAGCTACTGTTAGGTCTTGTTGGTCTGGTCGACTCCATCACGGAGTGGAATTAGGAGAAGCTACTGTTAGGTCTTGTTGGTCTGGTCGACTCCATCACGGAGTGGAATTAGGAGAAGCTACTGTTAGGTCTTGTTGGTCTGGTCGACTCCATCACGGAGTGGAATTAGGAGAAGCTACTGTTAGGTCTTGTTGGTCTGGTCGACTCCATCACGGAGTGGAATTAGGAGAAGCTACTGTTAGGTCTTGTTGGTCTGGTCGACTCCATCACGGAGTGGAATTAGGAGAAGCTACTGTTAGGTCTTGTTGGTCTGGTCGACTCCATCACGGAGTGGAATTAGGAGAAGCTACTGTTAGATCTTGTTGGTCTGGTCGACTCCATCACGGAGTGGAATTAGGAGAAGCTACTGTTAGGTCTTGTTGGTCTGGTCGACTCCATCACGGAGTGGAATTAGGAGAAGCTACTGTTAGGTCTTGTTGGTCTGGTCGACTCCATCACGGAGTGGAATTAGGAGAAGCTACTGTTAGGTCTTGTTGGTCTGGTCGACTCCATCACGGAGTGGAATTAGGAGAAGCTACTGTTAGGTCTTGTTGGTCTGGTCGACTCCATCACGGAGTGGAATTAGGAGAAGCTACTGTTAGGTCTTGTTGGTCTGGTCGACTCCATCACGGAGTGGAATTAGGAGAAGCTACTGTTAGATCTTGTTGGTCTGGTCGACTCCATCACGGAGTGGAATTAGGAGAAGCTACTGTTAGGTCTTGTTGGTCTGGTCGACTCCATCACGGAGTGGAATTAGGAGAAGCTACTGTTAGGTCTTGTTGGTCTGGTCGACTCCATCACGGAGTGGAATTAGGAGAAGCTACTGTTAGGTCTTGTTGGTCTGGTCGACTCCATCATGGAGTGGAATTAGGAGAAGCTACTGTTAGGTCTTGTTGGTCTGGTCGACTCCATCACGGAGTGGAATTAGGAGAAGCTACTGTTAGGTCTTGTTGGTCTGGTCGACTCCATCACGGAGTGGAATTAGGAGAAGCTACTGTTAGGTCTTGTTGGTCTGGTCGACTCCATCACGGAGTGGAATTAGGAGAAGCTACTGTTAGGTCTTGTTGGTCTGGTCGACTCCATCACGGAGTGGAATTAGGAGAAGCTACTGTTAGGTCTTGTTGGTCTGGTCGACTCCATCACGGAGTGGAATTAGGAGAAGCTACTGTTAGGTCTTGTTGGTCTGGTCGACTCCATCACGGAGTGGAATTAGGAGAAGCTACTGTTAGGTCTTGTTGGTCTGGTCGACTCCATCACGGAGTGGAATTAGGAGAAGCTACTGTTAGGTCTTGTTGGTCTGGTCGACTCCATCACGGAGTGGAATTAGGAGAAGCTACTGTTAGGTCTTGTTGGTCTGGTCGACTCCATCACGGAGTGGAATTAGGAGAAGCTACTGTTAGGTCTTGTTGGTCTGGTCGACTCCATCACGGAGTGGAATTAGGAGAAGCTACTGTTAGGTCTTGTTGGTCTGGTCGACTCCATCACGGAGTGGAATTAGGAGAAGCTACTGTTATGTCTTGTTGGTCTGGTCGACTCCATCACGGAGTGGAATTAGGAGAAGCTACTGTTAGGTCTTGTTGGTCTGGTCGACTCCATCACGGAGTGGAATTAGGAGAAGCTACTGTTAGGTCTTGTTGGTCTGGTCGACTCCATCACGGAGTGGAATTAGGAGAAGCTACTGTTAGGTCTTGTTGGTCTGGTCGACTCCATCACGGAGTGGAATTAGGAGAAGCTACTGTTAGGTCTTGTTGGTCTGGTCGACTCCATCACGGAGTGGAATTAGGAGAAGCTACTGTTAGGTCTTGTTGGTCTGGTCGACTCCATCACGGAGTGGAATTAGGAGAAGCTACTGTTAGGTCTTGTTGGTCTGGTCGACTCCATCACGGAGTGGAATTAGGAGAAGCTACTGTTAGGTCTTGTTGGTCTGGTCCACTCCATTAGTTCCATTAGTTGTTTGAAATTAAGTTACTGGGAAGCTGCTGGTGTTATCAGAGGGAGGGGGGTGAGTTACCCAGTATGGGAAGTTACCGGGGGTATCGGAGGAAAGGGGGGTGGGGGGGTGCAGAGGTATGGTACATTTTGACATTTAGTTGACGATACAACAATCTTTGAGATTTAGGACTTTAACCCTTTACCCAACAGAAGGGCCCTGTGCCAATGCATTCTCTTATATATGCGAGTCGACCATAGGTCGCCTCGCATATATAAGAGAATGCATTGGCTTAACACATTAAAAATTATAAAATTGTTAAAGAATGTAAGAAAAAATGGCCAATGCATTCTCTTATATATGCGAGGCGACCTATGGTCGACTCGCATATATAAGAGAATGCATTGGCACAGGGCATAACTGTAACTATCACAATGTGGTCAAGGAGCCGGTTCCAATGATATCCATATTTGTATGGTGTTATTGAGACAGACCGAAGATATTTTAGGCTGTTGAAGCTTTATTTGGCCGGTTTTGGCCGGTTTGTTGGGTAAAGGGTTAAAACTCCAATTCAAATATTATTTCTTTATTGTCAAATACAGTAATGCCCTTTAAGTAATCGACTTCTTAACCACATCAGAATTATGGGTAACTTTTCAGGATTTAGTCAGAAATATGGCTTGTTGCCATTCATCGGAAAGTTCTCATTCAGATTTTATAAAGTTAGCAGAAAATAAACCTTGTTTCGACAATATGATCAAATGTATTTGTTTTAAAAACATATTACAACATTACAAACTAATTAACATGATGATCTGAGCACCTTAAATATGGAGATATATTCTATTTCATAAGTTTTTGACAATTTTGGCCCAAAACAAACAAACATCAATGTTATGAAAATAAAGCATAATTATTTTGTTTCAAAAACATTTTTACGAAGTAATCAACACTGAAACATAATATTAAGTCAGTGTCTTAAATATTGAGATATATGTATTTATATGTTAGATTATTTTCTGGTGCAGAACAATTCTTATTAACACACGTTTAAATATTTACTGTCTTACTCCTTAAAGAGAGACTGTACCAGCCATTTATAGAGCTATCTCTAACCATAACCCTAACCCTAACCCTACCCCTAACCCTAACAGTAGGGCTGCAATGATGAACTTGATCACGATACGATACAAATCACGATACATTACCAATGATACGATACATATCACGATACATGACCAATGATACGATACATATCACAATACATGACCAATGATACGATACATAGTGTTTCAAAATGAATACCGCCTGAATTATCAGAAACAACAAGTTTATAACTGGAGGTAGAGTTCATTTTAAACTAAAATCGATTTTAATTGTTGGCTAGATGAGTCAAATATTTTTACACCAGCCCATCTTCAGACATTACTATTAAATGATTTCCTGTATCATGATACACATGACATGATACGATACGCGTATCTTTTGAAATTGTATCGTAATACAAAATGCCAATTGAAGCATTATGTCACGGAATTGCATGGAGTGGAGTGACTGAGTCAGGAATGAGACTACAGTAATGCCCAAAGTAATTGACCACTTAACCAGAGCTTTCCGATGAATGGCAACAAGCCATATTTCCGACTAAATCCTGAAATGTTACCCATAATTCGGTTGTGGTTAAGCAGTCGATTAATTAGGGCATTACTGTAGCTCCCTTCCCCTGCTCTGACGAACTTGATATAAATTTACAGGTTTTTGTCTCTTCAATCTCACTTGCTTTAAGATGAGATCCTCCCCAGGGATAAAGGCTCTTGTTTAATTTGATTTATATCATCTGAGCTTCAGAACTTCTGATCGAGACTTTCTATGGATTTTAAGACAAATTGTTGTCAAGTTTTCATCAAACTATAATAGATTTTTCAATGAGAATTGGTTCATCGTGTTCACGGCGGAAGTTAGACTTCAAATGATCGTGGAGTATCGTGTCATATATTCCATCCGTGAATAATGTCTTCCAAACATGCTGACATCATATATAGAATATACGCATAGTGTTTCTGAAGAGAAAAAAAATTACACCACGAGCTTCGTCGAGTGGTGTAAATCGCCAATCCCACGAGTGGATTAAATTTGTTATTCAGAAACACTATGCGTATATTTTGTTTATGCCACGATCTTTACAATGCGATGGATAAACACTTTTCTCATTCAAATTGTATGGAGAATGTTTAATCCACTCTGGGAAGTTTAATCAACAGGTGTTGATTTAATGTAAAATTTAAACAGATGGCTTTATTTATATTGTAAGATAGGCCATGGTGGTATAAATATATTTTAACAGGGGTGGCAGGTTGATTGATGGTTGGGGGTGGTATGTTGATTTGTGGCTGTGAAGTGTGGGGTGTTGGTAATAACTGCCTGAAGTTAATACTGTTTGAAGGCTCATGGAGTATCGCGTCATATATATCATCCATGAATAATGTCTTCCAACTCGATTACATCATATATATTTTAACAGGGGTGGCTCATGGAGTATCGCGTCATATATACCATCCATGAATAATGTCTTCCAACACGATGACATCATATATATTTTAACAGGGGTGGCTCATGGAGTCATCATATCAACATGAAGGCAACTTGGGAGATATCTTCTCCCTAAATTGTGCCACTTCCGCCTATTACCCTGCAGGGAGCCCCACACATATATAGAAGCATATAAAAGAGTGTCGTCTGCTCATGTTTGTCTGGGGCTCTGTATTGGTGAAATTATAAAATTGTTAAAGAATACAAGAAAAAATTATTAAAAAAATTGTAAAAAATTGTTAGGCCAATGCATTCTCTTATATATGCGAGGCGACCTATGGTCGACTCGCATATATAAGAGAATGCATTGGCACAGGGTAACATTGGTGCAACTTGGGAGATATCTTCTCCCTAAATTCCGCCACTTCTGCCTATTTTTCTCCCAGTGACTTCTCTCTCATGTACATGTACATGCAGCAGTATGCATATCTCCAAACAGAAATATGTGAGAGCTTTCCGATGAATGGCAACAAGCCATATTTCCGACTAAATCCTGAAAAATTACCCATAATTCTGCTGTGGTTAAGGAGTGGATTATTTAGGGCGTTACTGTATACTGATATCAATGAAACATTCTAGAATCGATCTTTCTGGGATATCAAATGCAAGGATTTCAAATATTTTTTATTTGAATTTTTGGTTTGAATTATCCTCCTACCAGGACCATGGTTAGCTCTGATGTGACCTAATTACACTAATATAATGCCCGAAGTATATAACCCTTTAACCCTTTAAGTACCAGGGTTTACGGTCTGTAAAATAGGCCCTAAATGTTTTTTTTTTATTTAGATTTTTTTGGGTTGAGAGCTTCTGATGAATGTCAACAAGCCATATTTCCGACTAAATCCTGAAAATTTTTCCCATAATTCTGCTGTGGTTTAGGGGTTAATTATTTAGGACATTATACTGTAAAGCCCTGGCGAGGTGAGGTGGGGGTGAGGGTTAGGATTGCAATTGGAATTCCCTGGCCCTGGCCCTGGATCTATTTCAGGGAGAGTTGGATGTAGTTGCAGTTCTTGTTGTAGGTACAGTAATGTCCTAAATAATCGACCCTTAAACCACAGCAGAATTATGGGTAACTTTTCAGGATTTAGTCGGAAATATGGCTTACTGCCATTCACCGGAAAGCTCTCACCAAGAGCTTTCTGATGAATGGCAGCAGCCATATTTCTGACTAAATCCTGAAAAGTTACCCATAATTCTGCTTTGGTTAAAGTGTCATATATATTGTGGCATTACTTTATGTCCCCGATTGTGCCTCTGGTTTATAGAATCTTTACCAATAGTCTATGTCACTTTGTCCCCCAAATGTCACTCTCAACTCATTAATAAATAATATATCAACAGCATGCTGACATTTATTCTCAAATTCAATTTCCGTTATTGATCTATTTTCCCCAAATTGCATTTGTCCCCTCTCTGATAATATCCAGCCGCCCGGTCAGTTATCACACTTATTGAATTTTTGCCAACATCAGCAAATATTGTGGCCGAAAATTGGATTTTACGTTGAATTCTGGGATATATTTTGCTTGGGTTATATAATTGATCGGACTTGGACGTCCACAAAGTTATTGGTGGCATAATCACTTTATTTCAGAAGGCGGAATTTTCCAATAAATATCGACAGTATACAGCGCCATCTGGAGGTCATCTCAGTTTCTTTTCACTGAACGAGGAGATAATTATTTTATGTCCGTTTGCTTTGTGTCACCATCCATTAGAATTAATTCTCGTAAATGAATATAAAATGAGTTACTCCACCACAAGTATGGATTGACCTGCGTGAGTGCGAGTTGACCTCGTATTTGAGGAGTGAACCCTTTGACCCTTGACTCATTCGTTAAATCCCACTTCCTTCCCGTCAGACGAATAAGGGGTTTGCACCGTGATTACACAGAGGTTATTCTCATTAAATGTGACAGTTATGGGACAACTTTAAAGTTCCAACAATCGAGATGTTGGCAGTTGGAAGCTTTAAGAATTAAGGATGTAGGAAGCTTAGATATCATGAAAGTGATGAGTCATCACACCCTTTGAAAACTGAATACTCGCTTTAGTGAGTACCGGGTTGTTACTTAATTCCCATTTATTCATTTGTAGAGATGTTTAGATCGCAAAATCATTATTACGATTACGGATAGGATTAACCATTACAATTTACTTATGATGGTTAATTGGTGATAAGTCATACATGTGTATGTCTCACTATATTCAGTTACACATATATTCGATGGATAAAGAAATGTGTGTCTCCTTTAGATCCCATGTTGTAATACACCACACAAATACACACAGATAATGTTAGAGCCCCCCCCCCCCCACACAAATACACACAGATAATGTTAGAGCCGTGTGTAATACACCACACAAATACACACAGATAATGTTAGAGCCGTGTGTAATACACCACACAAATACACACAGATAATGTTAGAGCTGTGTGTAATACACCACACAAATACACACAGATAATGTTAGAGCCGTGTGTAATACACCACACAAATACACACAGATAATGTTAGAGCCGTGTGTAATACACCACACAAATACACACAGATAATGTTAGAGCCCCCCCCACACAAATACACACAGTTAATGTTAGAGCCGTGTGTAATACACCACACAAATACACACAGATAATGTTAGAGCCCCCCCCACACAAATACACACAGATAATGTTAGAGCCGTGTGTAATACACCACACAAATACACACAGATAATGTTAGAGCCGTGTGTAATACACCACACAAATACACACAGATAATGTTAGAGCCGTGTGTAATACACCACACAAATACACACAGATAATGTTAGAGCGTCCCCAATCAGGACCGATGACACATCCTTAATACACCACACAAATACACACAGATAATGTTAGAGCGTCCCCAATCAGGACCGATGGCACATCCTTAATACACCACACAAATACACACAGATAATGTTAGAGCGTCCCCAATCAGGACCGATGGCACATCCTTGTGTAATACACAACACAAATACACACAGATAATGTTAGAGCGTCCCCAATCAGGACCGATGGCACATCCTTGACACATCTGCATTAAACTGAATGTCATATATTTCGTCTCACATAAGAACCTGCATGCGTAAAGATCAAATTGTGGCCATATACTGGCAGAATATATTGTCCATATCCGTATAATCGTATTCGTGATTTTGCGAAAGGTCTCTAATAAGTTACAACAGACAGACTTACAATTTACAATCTCGTCTTCTTCCTGCCGCCTCCTCGTATTACAATCTCGTCTTCTTCCTGCCGCCTCCTCGTATTACAATCTCGTCTTCTTCCTGCCGCCTCCTCGTATTTTATTCTTAAATCTGCCACCCACCCACACCATATACGTTTAATAGCCCACCCACCCACACCATATAAGTTTAATAGCCCACCCACCCACACCATATAAGTTTAATAGCCCAATATAAATTGACTCCTATCTATGAATTATCAATTTCGTGCCCATGTTGTTATATAAACTTTTTTTTTCGAAATTTTTATTTGCCAAATTAGATTTTGTAATTCAAGGGACATTTCATATGACGTAAAGACAAAGCCAATGCATAAATAAAATATTATTCATTACATTAACGAAAGGTAAACCAGATAAAATATTATTCATTACATTAACGAAAGGTAAACCAGATAAAATATTATTCATTACATTAACGAAAGGTAAACCAGTTTGTTTATTTTATAATGTGCTTAACCCTTTCAGTGCCAAGTCCGATTTTTGTATCAACCCATATTTCCTTGATCATTTTTCAAATTTATTGATTATAATAATGTGACACATTGATGGAAAGAGCTCTAAGAGCAGAATGAGGTCCCCAGAGGGTGAATTTGGTGATGCTAGCCTGCTATGCTGGGTAGCATCACTAAATTCACCCTCTGGGGACCTCATTCTGCAAATGACAGACACACTATTTCAAGGCTTGGAACCTCTATGTATTTTATACAAGTGATCACTTACACATCCATATACCCTAATTGTCCACAAGATTTTGATGAGTTCGGCAGAAATGACAATATTACATAGACAAACAAATCATGAAACGATGACAGAACTGTAAGATATAATCGTCACCGGGAGATATAATCGTCCCCATATGCAAATGAGGAGGAAATTAGCTCCCTATGTAGTTGATGTATTAGTACATTATTCTGCTAATTAGCTTCGAGGATAATTGCTTATTGTCAAATCTGTCTGACCGCAGTAATCTCAGAACGGTATGAGGTGGCCATCCGGAATTCTAAACAAGGAGCGCGCACTGTCGTCGTAATCTAATCAATTCTGGGTCATTTCTCTGGACATATAAGTCCCTCGTTATATTTATGGTGACCACTGTTGTAGAGACTGTCAGTAGATATTTGGACTAGATTCTGATAAATGGCATAATGTGGATTATAAACAAATTTCTATTATAAGTTTCAGGTATTTATTTATATACATGTACATTCAGGGTTCCACACCTCATTTTCAACAACAACAACTTATTTAACCCTTCCATGACTGGAGTTACCTCCCTTATTAACCCTTCCATGACTGGAGATTCCTGAAATTTTGGGAAAACCATGTTTCATGCAATGCATTCTCATTCGCTTAAATATGTGTATGAGAATACATTGTCCTAACAATATTTACCTTGACCTTGTGAGCCAGTGCTTTCTTTTATATATGCGACTCTCCCTATGGGAGAGCTTTCCGATGAATGGCAACAAGCCATATTTCCAACTAAATCCTGAAAAATTACCCATAATTCTGCAGTGGTTAAGGAGTCAATTATTTAGGGCATTACTGTATATCTATGTTCCTTGTTTTATTAATAATTGTTTTTTTTTAGGGGAAATAGTTGGTCAGAAATTTGGTACTTATAGACAGAAATCTACAGTAAATTAAAATACGAGAGGCTGGTTACTACTAAACATTCGCAAACAAATCGTTGCCCAGGATTGTGTAGACAACTGTACATGTAGTCCGTGCTACTGATCATGTCTTATTCAGGCACCAAGTGCCGGATTCCTTGCAATCTGTTAATCATCAGTGTCTGTGATTGCTCGTCCTGTGTAAAAAGAGGGCTGAGCTAGGTCTGTGGCTATTTTGTGACCAATATTAAGTCAAGGTTGGGGAGGGGATTGAGTCCGCTGGACGGCCGGCCTACCATAGTAGAGGAGGGGAATGAGGCTGCTGGACGGCTGGCCTACCATAGTAGAGGAGGGGAATGAGGCTGCTGGACGGCTGGCCTACCATAGTAGAGGAGGGGAATGAGGCTGCTGGACGGCTGGCCTACCATATTAGAGGAGGGGAATGAGGCCGCTGGACGGCCGGCCTACCATAGTAGAGGAGGGGAATGAGGCTGCTGGACGGCCGGCCTACCATAGTAGAGGAGGGGAATGAGGCTGCTGGACGGCTGGCCTACCATAGTAGAGGAGGGGAATGAGGCCGCTGGCCGGCTGGCCTACCATAGTAGAGGAGGGGAACGAGGCCGCTGGACGGCCGGCCTACCATAGTAGCGGAAACCCCGCTTCAGTAGATTATGATGATTTATCTGTAATTTTGTATATGGATATTTAGGATTAGGTTGGGGAGGGGATTGAGTCTGCTGGACGGCCGGCCTACCATAGTAGAGGAGGGGAATGAGTCCGCTGTCCGGCTGGCCTACCATAGTAGAGGAGGGGAACGAGGCCGCTGGACGGCCGGCCTACCATAGTAGCGGAAACCCTGCTTCAGTAGATTATGATGATTTATCTGTAATTTTGTATATGGATATTTAGGATTAGGTTGGGGAGGGGATTGAGTCTGCTGGACGGCCGGCCTACCATAGTAGAGGAGGGGAATGAGTCCGCTGTCCGGCTGGCCTACCATAGTAGAGGAGGGGAACGAGGCCGCTGGACGGCCGGCCTACCATAGTAGCGGAAACCCTGCTTCAGTAAATGATGATGATTTATCTGTAATTTTGTATATGTATATTTAGGATTAGGTTGGGGAGGGGATTGAGTCCGCTGGACGGCCGGCCTACCATAGTAGAGGAGGGGAACGAGGCTGCTGGATGGCCGGCCTACCATAGTAGCGGAAACCCTGCTTCAGTAAATGATGATGATTTATCTGTAATTTTGTATATGTATATTTAGGATTGACTATCTGGCTATTATCTTTTGTTCATATATAATGGTTAGTAAATTGCCTGCAACAACTTAAATTTCTCTAAATTGGTGCAAATTGAGGCAACAAAACCCTGTGTGACCCTCTACTTTCTGTTTGTGTGAATATTAAAGTGATGTCGAACACTTGTTTAGTTTGATCGTATGGGATTATTAAAATAATATGGAACACTCCATTAGTTTGGTTGAAGAGAAATAGAGCATAATTTTTAATTAATGTGATGTCGAACACTAATCTAGTTTGATCGTATGGGAAAAGAACATAACGGTGTAAATTTCATAACTTTTATATCAAAATTGGCAGTATACCACATGACACAATGTCATTCTTAGATATGAATTATATGTCAGATTTAAAGGGGGAATCTACATAAATCCAGCCATTTTTTCGACTTTATTCATCAGAAATTATAGAATAACAGAATTAAATTTGAGTAGAGAATGATAGTTAAATACACTCACGTACACAAATAACGATAATGAATAAAAGGCTTAACCCTTTACCCAACAGAAGGGCCCTGTGCCAATGCATTCTCTTATATATGCGAGTCGACCATAGGTCGCCTCGCATATATAAGAGAATGCATTGGCTTAACACATTAAAAATTATAAAATTGTTAAAGATTGTAAGAAAAAATGGTAAAAAGTATTAAAAAAAGTTTTTTGTTAGGCCAATGCATTCTCTTATATATGCGAGGCGACCTATGGTCGACTCGCATATATAAGAGAATGCATTGGCACAGGGCATAACTGTAACTATCACAATGTGGTCAAGGAGCCGGTTCCAATGATATCCATATTTGTATGGTTCTATTGAGACAGACCGAAGATATTTTAGGCTGTTGAAGCTTTATTTGGCCGGTTTTGGCCGGTTTGTTGGGTAAAGGGTTAAGACACTGACTTAGTATTACTTTTCAGTGTTGATTACTTCGTAAAAATGTTTTTGAAACAAAATAATTATGCTTTATTTTCATAACATTGATGTTTGTTTCGGGCCAAAATTGTCAAAAAATTATAAAAATATCTCAATATTTAAGGCGATGACTTCACATTTGATGATCATGTTGATTAGTTTGTAATGTTGTGATATGTTTTTAAAACAAAACATAGTCGTATAAAACGACGTATTTTATCGCACAGGGTTATAAATGCGTAAACTTAAACCTAAAATTGGGTACAAACATAATCATGTTTGATCACGAGATCTTTCACTTGTATATATCACTACATCATACCGCATGACATTTCAGATAAGTAAGCTATACACTGATATTGCGAAGTACTCAGATGAAAATAAAACATAATTATGAAGTACAAGTAATTTGGCAGTATTACTATTTAGTTAGCGAATGGGGATAACTTGAAGAGCAGAATCATAGGAACTATATCTTTGGCCGGGGGATGCGCGCAGTTATACTGCGTTAAACATTCTTTCCAATAATTTCTTTGCCGAAGACAAGTCGCTTGTGTTGACAACCCTCCCTCCCTCCCTGTTTTTTGCTTTGGGACATACGCATTCGATTGATGTCTCCCCCTTTTGGCCTACATCTGTATAGGCGGTTATTGTGCCTTAATAAATTGTCACCCACATGTTTGTATTGGTTACTACTACATTTATTGTATCGGCTTCCTGTATATAATTATAATTTTCTAAACAGGTAGCTATAAAACGCATTCCAGTTGTTGTCTTTCACTCTAACGCTGTGGGATAAATACATTTTATCATATTGTCGATACAAGGTTTATTTTCTGCTAACTTTATAAAATCTTACAACAAAAATTTTCAATTAATGAGGACCACCATTTTTTTTTTAAATTATAAGGTAACATTTTTTTCTTCAAAACATCAGTTTGTTGTGAGCCAAATCATAAAATTTTGCAGCAAAAGTTTTTTAATTAGTGAGGAATCTATTTTATAAAAACCTCATTCCCTAAATATTCACACAGGGGAAGTGTTAAAATGATTCGGGGGAGCTAACCACTTAAGCACGTAATCATCTTCTCAGCCACGGACTTGTTATTAAAATCCCACGCTTGGCACATTGGAACCTCCGTGATTTGGAGACTAGGAAGACGACCTTGGATTCTCTAAAAACATCAATAGATTGATTGGGAAGATTTCGGGCATCCTGCTCTCGGGGGATACGGCAGGCTGACTGACTCTTGTTAAGAAGCGGTGACTGAGATATCGACAATCATTTTGACACTGCTCTTGGCATCCGGTGACAATGCAGTGTTCTAGTCGAGTTCCCTGGCTGTAGTGTGGGGAACTGGTCTATTTACATCTTCTGGTCCTTTGTAGAGGTTGGACCTTGGATTATAGTACGTGGGACTGTGATTCTTTAAGTGAATTCTGTGGGTCTGTTAACAATACTGTGTTCCAGTCGAGTTCCCTGGCTGCATTGTGGGGAACTGGTCTAGTTAAATCATCTGGTACTCGGCATCTAGCATGTTGACCTCTGAACTTTTGATGTTGACCTCTTAGTTATTTTGTGTGGACTTAATAATTAAAATATTCCTGTTTCTGTAGTTAAAATGTTAAATTGATTGGACCTCTATATGTTCATAAACTGGACCTATATTCATGTAACTATTATGTGATGACTAGAAATTTGGATCTCAATTTGAACCTGTTGACCTCTGATAGGTCCACAGAATTCAGTTAGAGGACCAATCAACATTTATCTATTCTGACCAGGACCTTTATCTATTCTGACCAGCCTGAGGACCGGTGAACATTAAATTTTTATAAATGTATGGTGAACATGTGTGGCAGGAAATTTATCTGGATTTATAATGTATTAACTTCTTCCCAGTTTCCTCAACTTATTGGAAGCACCTCAAGTGGATAATATTATTTGGATTTCCCGATGACCATGTGTGATGGCTTGAAAACATTATTTAGACAAAATGTGCTCCGACAAATGTAAAACCCATATGAATTATGTTTGAGATTCATGTGGATTTCTGTTGATATTGACTGTGGATGCTGAACATTCTTCACTTCATCAGACCGTTGTGAATAAACCTACCGGATTCTGGAACCATTGAAACACATCATTGACTTGATAAGTTGAACGAATAATAAAAACAAGGATAATTATTTAAGCCACACATATATGTATATGTACAATAACGTTCTTCGATCACAAGATATGAAATTTAAAGCACTCGTCGGTGCCCTTAGAATGAGTGTTGCAGCACATTTGTAACTTCTACCTTGACACACCCCAGGAGAAGTGTCTGTGTGATTCCATTCTTATCGTTTTTAGTGGATATTGGCCTGTTTTTAGCGGATATTGACCGGTTATTAGTGGATATTGGCCTGTTTTTAGCGGATATTGACCGGTTATTAGTGGATATTGGCCGGTTTTTAGCGGATATTGACCGGTTATTAGTGCATATTGACCATGAACATCAATGATCTTGAAGTATCCAGCACCACGTCATTGTAAATGAATCTTCATATATAGAATATACATATAATACTTGTAACTTCTATCTTGAGAAGTGTCTGAGATTTCCTTCTTACAGATTTTAATGGATATTGACCGTGGACTTCAATGTTCTTGAAGTATCCAGCACCACATTATTTTAAATGAATCTAAATATATACATGTAGATAATATAGATATTTAATAGTTGACACATCTACTGTTACAAACCCCAGGAGAATTGTCCATGACATTCACTTCTTACGGATTTGAGTGGATATTGACCGTGGATGCCAATGTTCTTGAAGTATCCAACATCACATGATAATATAGATATTTAATAGTTGAAACATCTTCTGTTACAAACCCCAGGAGAGCTGTCTATGAGATTCACTTCTTGTGGTTTTCTAAAGGTATTGACTTCGGTGTTTTGCTGACACGATAAAAACATTTTGTCCTATTGTATGAATGAAAGGTCTTCTGAGACCGTGGATCAATCGGTTGGACCTATACTCACACGTACGAGACCACAGAGTTTCCATTTTTGAACAAGAGACGGAGTTCATCAAATATTTAGCGTACATGCTGTGAACGCTGTATTCTGTGTTCTTTTCGTTTGTTGACTTGATCGTGGTTTAAGGAATAATGTTCAAATCACAACGAAGGAGATTTTTCGCATTCTTTGGGAATGGGAATGGAAATGGTCCCACACAAAATAATAAACAACAGGTAAGTTTATACATTAACCCTTTACCCAACAGAAGGGCCCTGTGCCAATGCATTCTCTTATATATGCATAGGTCGCCTCGCATATATAAGAGAATGCATTGGCTTAACACATTAAAAATTATAAAATTGTTAAAGAATGTAAGAAAAAATGGTAAAACGTGTTAAAAAAGGATTTTTTTTAGGCCAATGCATTCTCTTATATATGCGAGGCGACCTATGGTCGACTCGCATATATAAGAGAATGCATTGGCACAGGGCATAACTATAACAATCACAATGTGGTCAATGAGCCGATTCCAATGATATCCATATTTGTATGGTTCTATTGAGACAGACCGAAGATATTTTAGGCTGTTGAATCTTTATTTGGCCGGTTTTGGCCGGTTTGTTGGGTAAAGGGTTAAGATCAGGCTTTGATTGATTTTTTTAGCTTTTTTGATTTTGTTTACTTTCATCGGAATTGCTTTCTGTAACTGTTCGATACCTGCACTGTTATATACACTCATCATATTTTGATACACAAAATTTAGGGATGTAGCAATCATTTAAGCAATGAGAAAAGGGGTGTGGGGTGATGGACCAGCCTGGAAGTTGGCTGGAGAGACAGGGACTAGCCTAGAGGGTGACTTTGGAGACAGGGACCAACCAAGAGGGTGATTGGAGAGACGGGGACCAGCCTAGAGGGCAACATGGGAGACAGGACCAGCCTAGAGGGCGACTTGGGAGACAGGGACCAGCCCAGAGGCGCATCTGGGGAGACACAGGGACCAGCCTAGAGGGTGACTTGGGAGACAGGGACCAGCCTAGAGGGCGACATGGGATACAGACCAGACTAGAGGGCGACTTGGGAGACAGGGACCAGCCTAGAGGATGACATGGGATATGGACCAGACTAGTGGGTGTCTTGGGAGACAGGGACCAGCCTAGAGGGCGACTTGGGAGACAGGGACCAGCCTAGAGGATGACATGGGATACGGACCAGACTAGTGGGTGTCTTGGGAGACAGGGACCAGCCTAGAGAACGACTTGGGAGACAGGGACCAGCCTAGAGGATGACATGGGATACGGACCAGACTAGTGGGTGTCTTGGGAGACAGGGACCAGCCTAGAGAACGACTTGGGAGACAGGGACCAGCCTAGAGGGCGACATGGGATACGGACCAGACTAGTGGGTGTCTTGGGAGACAGGGACCAGCCTAGAGAACGACTTGGGAGACAGGGACCAGCCTAGAGGATGACATGGGATATGGACCAGACTAGTGGGTGTCTTGGGAGACAGGGACCAGCCTAGAGAACGACTTGGGAGACAGGGACCAGCCTAGAGGGCGACATGGGATACGGACCAGACTAGTGGGTGTCTTGGGAGACAGGGACCAGCCTAGAGAACGACTTGGGAGACAGGGACCAGCCTAGAGGATGACATGGGATATGGACCAGACTAGTGGGTGTCTTGGGAGACAGGGACCAGCCTAGAGAACGACTTGGGAGACAGGGACCAGCCTAGAGGGCGACATGGGATACGGACCAGACTAGTGGGTGTCTTGGGAGACAGGGGCCAGCCTAGAGGGTGACTTGGGAGACAGGGGCCAGCCTAGAGGGCGACTGGGGAGACAGGGACCAGTCTAGAGGGCGACTGGGGAGACAGGGACCAGCCTGGAAGGCGACTGGAGAGGCAGGGACCAGTCTAGAGGGCGACTGGGGAGACAGGGACCAGCCTGGAAGGCGACTGGAGAGGCAGGGACCAGCACAGAGGGATATAGGGATCAGCATGTGTTTTTGATACAAATTTATTGAAGTACTTGCATGGTTTTAGCAAGTTTGTTTGCTGTGAGCCGCAAACAGTGTTCAAAATCACCTTAATAGAAATACTGAGTAAACTGGAAATATTTGTAAAATATTGCAGTTTATTTGCAGTCTTCTCTAATCTCTAGCGGTGAATTGAAACATAAAAATCTGGATTACAGCTTAGTTTTAAATATTGCTCCATATTGGAGTAACTGTTGACAGCGAATGATTGATGATTTTGCTGCCGCAAATTGAGGGACATATAGCAATCAGGGTGTGAGGATAAAGTACCTCCCTCAATGGCAGACTTAAATTTCAAATTGAATATTTGAGGGTTTAATTCACAAAAGTAGGAAAATTCAATCATCAAGATAATAGAAATCTGTTGGTTAAATACCTTTTTTCGATTTTTTATTTTATAGTTTCAATTTCTCTCCCTGATGGATTCAAATAGGAACGTTAACATCAGAATTACTGTCTCGCTTGAAATTGCCGGGTTTCAATATTGACCAAACAGCGTACGCTATGGGTACTACAATATCCCGCTTATGAATATGAACGAGAGTTAGATCCCGCTATATAACCGGAATTATCGGCAATATCTTACAATTTATAGGGGCTCTCTGTATTAATGGATTCTCAAACAAACGCACACGGCATAAAGTTAGTAATTATACTGCGTATTGGAAAACTCGATCTTTCTGATGCAGAGAGTTGAATGGCACATCATGGTATAGATAGAGAGTACTCAATTGGTTTCGAAGATTACATGAAATAATTCACGAGGGGAGCTGGGCCTGGTAAATAAATTTTACCAATAGGACGGGCTCCCCCAGTGAATTACGTCACGTAATCATCAAAACCAATTGATTATTCTGTTAATTACACACAGTCCACCACTAAAACGCACTAATTCTGAGATAATATGTGACAAAATAGTGATCAGCTGATGGTGTGCGGGGGCATAGCAAGCATGTACAGATCCCGATCCATAGTGTACGGGGGCGGGGGGGGGGGGGGCATAGCATGTGGGTACGGATCCTGATCCATTGTGTGCAGGGGGGGGCATAGCAATCGGGTATGACCGGATCCCGATCCATAGTGTCTCACAATCGAAATACTGGAAATTTGAGGGTCTAAGTCACAAAAGTATGAAAATTCAGTCATGAAGATACAGTAATGAAGATACAGTAATGAAGATACAGTAATGCCCTAAATAATTGACTCCTTAACCACAGAAGAATTATGGGTAACTTTTCAGGATTTAGTCGGAAATATGACTTGTTGCCATTCATTTGAAAGCTCTCAGTGAGAGCTTTCCGTGAGAGCTTTCCGACTAAATCCTGAGAAGTTACCCATAATTCTGCTGTGGTTAAGGAGTCGATTATTTAGGGCATTACTGTATGTATGCGAATGAGAATGCGTTGGAACTGGGTTTTCGTAAAATTTCAGGAATCTCCAAACATGGAAGGGTTAAACTACCCTTTTGGAGCCTCTCACAGATGTGAGCAGACGACACTCAGCAATACAAGCTGCTATTATGTTTTATAGTTTGAATCCAATATTTCCTCTCTGAGCTGCTCTGAGCGTAAATATCAGAATTACTTTCTTGCTCCAAATTGCTGCATGTTACAGTAATTCTCCATCAGTACAGTAATAATCCAGCTTATGAATATGAACAAGCCTGCAAATAGCGTGTCTGTCATTTGCAGAATGAGGTCCCTAGAGGGTGAATTTAGTGAGCTATCCCGCAAAGCGGGGACCTCAAAGTCACCTCATTCTGCTTAGGCCCTCAATTGCTATGGTAGATCTAGGATCAGATTGAAGTTCCCCAGTTGAAGTTGGTGATGTTCACCCATTGGGCACCTCGATTATGCATTTTACCTTCTGCAAATTAGGGGATATTGAGAAACTTCCCAGATGGGAAAACGTAACTAAAAACAATGTTAATTTGATACTATAGATACTTCCCAGAATATGAGACCTAAGCAGAATGAGGTCTCCAGAGGGTGAATTTGGTGATGCTATCCCGAAAAGCAGGCTAGCATCACTAAATTAACCATCTGGGGACCTCATTCTGCAAGTGACGGACACGCATCACATGCTATTTGCAGGCTTGAATATGAACTGGACTTAGATCCCGTTATATAACCAGAATTGTCGGCAATATCTTACAATTTATAGGGGCTCTCTGTCGTAATGGACTCTCAAACAAACGCACACGGCATAAAGTTAGTAATTACTGTGTATTGGAAAACTCAATCCTTGTAATGACGAGGTTCGTGTTTTGATGGAGTTGAATCGAACAATGGATTTATGGATTTGTGTAACAAATCCCGCGGCGTGCTTCACAATGCTTCATCAGCATTTCCATCTCTACCTACTGATCGCGCCTCTGATCAGTATTTTATAGCTGGCTATGTCTGGTGGTTGTCCATTTAAAATCAGTATTTTATAGCCTTATGCGCAGTCATAGTTAAGGGGTTTCGTTTCCGCATCTAAGCTGTGTCAGGATATGGAAAGTTTAGATGGACCTACACAGAAAACTATGTAATTGTTAAACTATAGTGCACCACCTGAAAAAAATCTATGCTATCTGAAGACCACATCAAGCATTTTCTATAAAAATAAATAAAAATGTCAAAAAGATGGGAACATTTGGGAAGAGCGTTCTCAGCAAGTACAAAACATTTATTGGCAATGAATAACTGCCATAAAAAGTACATGATCTGAACTAGTAAAAGGCTTGAATGACAATTTAATAAAGAGCAGCACTGCTTCAAGTCTGTTAAAAGAATGTCAGTTTGTGCTGGAAAATCATAAGCCTCCATTTACAAGAACTGTTACATTGAAGAACGACCCTAATGGATACAAATGTTGGTATGCAGGTCATTCACTCAAGCAGGGTGCAATCAACTTTAAATAGGCCACAGTATTAGAGATAGCTGATCAGCTGGGGATTTGACTATTGACTTACAGTAGTGCCCTAAGTAATCGACCCCTTAGCCACAGCAGAATTATGGGTAACTTTTCAGGATTTATTCGGAAATATGGCTTGTTGCCATTCATCGGAAAGCTCTCGGCGCGAGCTTTCTGATGAATGGCAACAAGCCATATTTCCAACTAAATCCTGAAAAGTTACCCATAATTCTGCTGTGGTTAAGGGGTCGATTACTTAGGGCATTACTGTATAATTTAAAACGCATCTCAGCCTAAAGGTTTATATTATATTAGTTCTTGCAAAATGGATGCTTACAATTTTCCAGCATATCTCAAAATTTGTACTGTAATTAAAAACGCTATGTGTCCCTTTAATTAGCCAAATGGTGAGCATCAGAACTTGTTAACAAATATTTGAAGCCACATGAAATGATACAGTTACGCAAAGCTTCCAAATCGATTTTAGCAATCCTGCAAAGTTTACGTACATGACTTCTCGGCAGCTAATAGCTGTACTCCGGGGGATGTAAATCAATAAAGACTGTGAGAATATATAGCTATTTACGCGAGATATTCGGCGACGCTTCTCTCCCTTTATTACCTCTATACGTCTCTCAGACGGCCCTCGGTAAATCCGATTGATTGGCGATATACTTCACGAAAGGTTTTAATACGACTGAGTCGGTCACAATAAGATCCAATCCAATATTGGTTTATTATAGGCTTTATAACGCAGTCAGATGTGGTCATTTACTGTTATGTTGTCCTTGATGAACGCTCTGAATTCTAATTTCATCAGTAGGGGGGCCTCGGTAGCTCAGTCGGGTTAGGGGTACAACTCCATCGCCCTCCAGCGCTGGCGATGAGGGTTCAAATCCTCATGTTTCCATCATGGACTTGATAAGCCGAAATCTTTATCTGGTGAAGTTGCTAGTTTCTACCCGATGGCCGAGTTTATCAGCCATTGCAATCATTGTTAGATTAGTTGTAAGTGTGCTGATTTCCTCCACCACTAAAACTGGCAATGTTGTGATATGGCCTTAGTTGCTAAAAGTGACATTAAACCCCAATCAATCAACCATTTTCATCAGTAGACTCAGTCTGTGCCCGCTGAAATTTAACCCTTTCAGTGCCAAGTCCGTTTTTTGTATCAACCCATATTTCCTTGTTCATTTTTCAAATTTATTGATTATAATAATGTGATACATTGATGGAAAGAGCTCTAAGAACTCTTTCCATCAATGTATCACATTATTATAATCAATTAATTTGAAAAATGATCAAGGAAATATGGGTTGATACAAAATTCGGACTTGGCACTGAAAGGGTTAAATTTCAGTTCACGTAGCAAAGAAAGTCTCTGAAATACTAATTGTCTCATTCTAAATCTTAACCCTTCCATGACTATAGAGCTTCCTGAATTTTTGTGAAATCCATTACCCTGCAGGGAGCCCCACACATATATAGAAGCATATAGAAGAGTGTCGTCTGCTCATGTTTGTCTGGGGCTCTGTATGGGTGAAATTATAAAATTGTTAAAGAATACAAGAAAAAATTATAAAAATTGTAAAAAATTGTTAGGCCAATGCATTCTCTTATATATGCGAGTCGAACTATGGTCGACTCGCATATATAAGAGAATGCATTGGCATTGGCACAGGGGTAAAAAAAATCTCTTATACATAGGGCGCCTCACATATATAAGAGAACACATTGGCTTAACAATATTTACCTTGACCTTGTAAGCCAGTGCATTCTCTTAGATATGCGAGGCTCCCTATGTATAAGAAAATGCACTGGCACAGGGTGTTTTATGCTGCACCAGCGCAGCTCCTGTTTTGAAAGGGTTAAAGGTAGAACCCCCCCCCCCCCCGATGGCACAGATATTTAGCACCATGGCAATATGGGCAACTAGCTGTGATTATGTCAAACTTCTTTTTAGTGGAGTTAATTATAGCCCCCTTTTTCGACTTAGAAATTTTTCGCCTACATGTAATTTTGTTCGAGCTTTTATTCCTTGTATGTCAATATGGCTACCCATTAATGTAATCCAAATGCACTGAGGGGGTATCCTTGGTACCCTTAATGTAGTCTAAATGCACTGCGGGGTATCCTTAATACCATGGGGTCAGTTATTAGCTTGATTCCTATTGATTCATTTGTAGGGATGTTCAGCTAAAACGGAACATTTATGGCAAATAAAATTAGATCATATCCCAATTATTCTTGGTGCATAAAACAAGATGGCTTTGGATAATATTACATATGAGTACCAAGAGACGTGAAACAGAGAAACAGGCTGTATAAACGTTCATGATTTCTCTCCCATGAGTAACATAAAGAATGAGTTGATAGTTTCGTCATGTCCCACAGGAATATTGAATTCAAAGAGTTTCAAACAATGATATAATTATGTTATTTGTATTTTTAGGTTTTAATCTCATTAATAAATTAATGGCTTGAGTCATTCGGTATAATGTCACGCTGATAAACTTAACAGGAGGATGCACCAATGAATCGAGTCAGTAATGAGGTCATATCCTAATGTAACCATTTGTATTTGTCAATCTCCTAATGTAACCTTTTTATGATGAATACAGTAATGCTCTAAATAATCGACTCCTTAACTACAGTAGAATTAAGGGTAATTTTTCAGGGTTTAGTCGGAAATATGGCTTGTTGCCATTTATTGGAAAGCTTTCACTGAGAGCTTTCTGATGAATGGCAACACGCCATATTTCCGACGAAATCCTGAAAAGTTACCCATAATTCTGCTGTGGTTAAGGAGTCGATTATTTAAGGTATAACAGTATGATGATGAGTTGGTATTAGATTTCTATTTCATTGCTTGGATCGTCAGTTAATCCGTTCAACTGGATTTCTTTGGCTAATAAGTTGAAATTAATTTTCAACAAGTACGCTAGATTCATTTACATTAAGAAGCCATCCACTCCCCTTAATTTCATGTTTACCTCTTCATGTGAACCTATCCGGGGGTGGGGGTGGGGTCACTCATAAGCCACCCAGCAATGCATATTGGTTCGATTTTTAATAGGTGCGAGTTTGTCATCAATGAATGGTCTTTTGTTTACTGTTGGGGATGGGGGTGTTGTTGTTTCTATTTCCAAATTTAAACCAAACCTAAGCTTCATCCAGCTTGTCCTCCCATCATATGGCTGTGGGTCCTTGGCACAACTCTTTGAGCTGAAATTTGCCCTCCACCCCCATAATCTTTCCCTGTGCCGGCTTGAACCAGTTTTGTTTAGAACCATCTGCTCTGATTCCCTTCCAGATATTTCGGTCATGCCCTTTTGAATTTCAGTCAAAATATCCATGTCAGTTCCATTTAATACAATATAGATTGACCATAGAGTGTTACGCTATCCCAGAATTCTCAATACATATTCGTTAATCAGACATTGACGATCAATGGGATCATTAAACCCTATACATCACGTGTTAATTTAATCTGAGAATCACTTCCTTGAGCTGGTCACACGGAAAATAGATTTCCGTATTGAGATATTTTCATCAGGAAAGTCTTATTGAATAAGATAATGTTTAACCCACAGGGAGTTTCTCCCACAGATGGAAGCATGCATCACAGAGTGTCGTCTGCTCCAGTGTATGTGGGGCTCTCTATGGGTTAAATGACAGACACACTATTTCCAAGCTTATACTCACCAGTGACAAAATAACTTCAAACATAAACATGGCTTGTTGCCATTCAACGGAATGCTCTCCGCGAGAGCTTTCCGATGAATGGCAACAAGCCATATTTCCGACTAAATCCTGAAAAATGACCCATAATTCTGCTGTGGTTAAGGAGTCGATTATTAGAGCATTACTGTACCTCAACAAACCTTGATAGAGTGTGTCTGTCATTTGTAGAATGAGGTCCCCAGAGGGTGAATTTAGTTATGCTATCTTGCATAGTGGGCTAGGATATACCAAATTCACCCTCTAGGAGCCTCATTCTGCTAAGGCCCTCAACTGCTATGGGAGACCTAGGATCAGATTGTAGTTCCCCAGTTGAAGTTCACCCATTAGTCGCCTTGATTATGCATTTTATCTTCTGTAAATTAGGGGATATAGAAACTGAACAGAACAGAGTAGCATCCTTAATTCATCCTCTGGGGATCTCATTCTGCAAATGACAGACACTAAAGCATTGAAGATCCTGTGCCAGTGCATTCTCTTAATATGCGAATCTCCCATAGGGAGCCTCACATATATAAGGGTCGAGGTAAATACTGTTAGTCCAATGCATTCTCTTATATACGTGAGGCTCCCTATGGAAGACTCACATATAGAACAGAATGCATTGGCACATGGTTTTCGCTAAATTTTTGGAAGCTCCAGCCATGAAAGGGTTAATCAACACTGAAATTCCATTTGTAACACCGCCCCAGATTAAAAACTTTCTGATACCTTATGTTTTCCTTCTGCTGAAAATTTTAACAAGACACTCCCCACCCCCAACTCACCTATGATTTGATATTTTCCAAGTTTGATTGTTAAATTGAAATACCCTCCAGCCACATCCCTGTACCGCTCTTCCCATTATTTACCAGTAGCTGGTCTCTCAATTACAAACATTGATGAAATTCGTTTGTTTTATTTTGTTTCAAGGAGGTTGGGTATACAGTTGGAAATCTGAACTTAGATACAGTAATGCCCTAAATAATCAACTTTTTAATCACAGCAGAATTAAGGGTAATTTTTCGGGATTTAGTGGGCAATATGGCTTGTTGTCATTCATCTGAAAGCTCTCACTGAGAGCTTTCCGATGAATGGCAACAAGCCATATTTCCGACTAAATCCTGAAAAGTTACCCATAATTCTGCTGTGGTTAAGGAGTCGATTATTTAGGGCATTACTGTACTTAAACAATGACTCTACCCCATACACAGCCCTAATTATTAGCAGCTCTTTCATAAACAAATGGTAAAAATTATCAAAATTGTTCCAATTTGTTTGTGATGTGGTTCGAATTTTATTCCTTAAGCATGCAATGTCCCTGCGCCCACACACTACCCTACTTATTAGCCACTCTCTCGTAAACAAACATTCTTGTGTGCTCACATGACTGGCCACTATATTCATTCTATAACCCAATCAGTAAACACACGCCTCGCGATATAAATGATCAGATCCCATGCATTGATTTTATGTCCAAAGACGACACCTCACTTTAACTATTTCCTGCTGACATAGACACCTTTTTGGCCCCTATTGTCAGTTACAATCCATCACGATGGATAAACTCTCCCAGCCAGAAATTAGGTTAGCATAGAAAGTGTTCAACGATTGGTAGTCTGGGTTACCATAGCAAGTGTTCAACGGTTGGTAGGCTGGGTTACTGTAGAAAGTGTTCAACTACAATTGGTAGTCTGGCACTATGCGTAAACTCTCCCGGCACTATGCGTAAACTCTCCCGGCCAGAAATTAGGTTACCAGAGAAAGTGTTCAATGATAGGTAGTCTGGCACTATGCGTAAACTCTCCCGGCCAGAAATTAGGTTACCAGAGAAAGTGTTCGATTGGTAGTCTGGCTCTAGCATCGTAAATTTAGTATCTAGAACAGGCTAGAGATACACATTGAAAAACATATATATCAAATTATAATTAATTCTTTATTTGTTTATTATATATACACCTGTTTTTAAAAAATGGGACATATTATGTTATTGGTCCGTCTGTCCGTCTGTTGGTCCGTCCATTCACTTTTGGTTTCAGATTGATAACTTTAAAATACAGGTCAAGTTCGAATTTGGATTCCACCCACCAATTTTCATGAGAATTTATGGCCTTTTGTTTGAATTACCACTGGCATATTTTTCCACGCCCCAGTGATGCTCTTGTTTAATGATAGGATATTGACCAGGAACTGGCACAATAACAATAATACATGCAATAATGATAGATTTGTCCATGACAATTATCTCCCCTTGTTACTCCTCACCCCCTCCTCACTCCCTCCCCTCCCCCACCCTGCCCACACTTGCTCCCACGCAATTTGTAAGTATCTCTCTAACCACAGAATGTTTCCCCATGCAGTATTAGATCCCCCAGCTCCCCCTCCACTCCTCCAGACCCCCTCCCCCGCTCCCCTCCCCTCCCTGCTACCTAACTCTAATGACATCATGGAATGTTTGATCCTGATTTGAGCTCGACCACCCTCCACCAGCCCATCTCCCTCCCCTCCACAGCCTCCCTCCCCTGCCGCAGCTACCTAACTCTGTAACGACGTCATGGAATGTTTGCCCTGCAGACAGACTGTTTGATCCTGATATGACCTCGACCACCCTCCCCAGCCCCCCTTCCTCCCATCCCCAGCACCCTCCCTCCACTCCCCCTCCCTCCACTCCACTTGACCTCGACCACCCTCCCCTCACCCTCCCTCCCCTCCCCATCCTCCCCTCCCAGCTACCTAACTCTGTAACGACATCATGGAATGTTTGCCCTGCAGACAGACTGTTTGATCCTGATTTGACCTCGACCACCCTCCCCTCACCCTCCCTCCCCTCCCCATCCTCCCCTCCCAGCTACCTAACTCTGTAACGACATCATGGAATGTTTGCCCTGCAGACAGACTGTTTGATCCTGATTTAACCTCGACCACCCTCCCCTCACCCTCCCTCCCCTCCCCATCCTCCCCTCCCAGCTACCTAACTCTGTAACGACATCATGGAATGTTTGCCCTGCAGACAGACTGTTTGATCCTGATATGACCTCGACCACCCTCCCCTCGCCCTCCCTCCCCTCCCCATCCTCCCCTCCCCATCCTCCCCTCCCCTCCCAGCTACGTAACTCTGTAACGACATCATGGAATGTTTGCCCTGCAGACAGACTGTTTGATCCCGATATGACCTCAACCACCCTCCCCTCGCCCTCCCTCCCCTCCCCATCCTCCCCTCCCCTCCCAGCTACCTAACTCTGTAAGGACATCATGGAATGTTTGCCCTGCAGACAGACTGTTTGATCCTGATTTGACCTCGAACACTGAACTCACTATTGAGAGCTTATGTCAACAATCATTGGATTTGCTTCAAATTTACACGGCACCATCTAACAGTTTGATGTAAATATCAGCAGACCATCTCATGTGTTAGATCCTCAATGTTTTATGCTCATCTAGAATCTCCGTAATGGATTTACTATTATTCTCTAAAAGGTAATTTCGATCTCATTATTATAATGGGGGTGGGGTGCCTCGGTGTGTTTCCATCATGGACTTTATAACTTAAAAATAAATAGTTTTCTGGTGGCTTTGCTAGTTAGTCCCCGATGGCCGGTGGTTTGCCGAACATGGTCGATGAGTTTATCAGCCATTGAAATCACTGTTAGATTAGCCGTAAGTGTGCTATTTCCTCCACCACTAAAACTGGCAATGTAGTGATATGGCCTTAGTTGCTGAAAGCGACATTAAACCCCAATCAATCATTAATATATCCGCTAAATGTATTTGAAAAAAATATTATATGACCAATGTGGAAGGCTGCAAATATCTCGACTGTATATCTGCTGACGCATGTTACCCCTTTCATGACCCATAGAGAGCCCCATATAGACTGTGGCAGACGACACTCCACAGTGCATGCTTCCATCTGTGTGAGGCTCCCTGTGGGTTAAACATTAAACTTTGGTTATTATCCCTTTCATAACGGGAGCTGCGCTGGTGCAGCATTAAAGATCCTGTGCCAATGCATTCTCTGTTATATGCGAGTTCCCATAGGGTTGCATTAATTAGATAAGAATTAAATATGAATCTTATTAATATATAAGAATGAATGTGTGTTTTGTCAATTTGGATTAATATCTGAGCAAGATTATTCTCAAGTTGTATTTGATCACCCATCACTTTAACATACATATACATGTAACAATGATCACCCTACCGGAATGTTTCCCATCACTTTAACATACATATACATGTAACAATGATCACCCTACCGGAATGTTTCCCATCACTTTAACATACATATACATGTAACATGTAACATAGGTCGCCTCGCATATATAAGAGAATGCATTGGCTTAACACATTAAAAATTATAAAATTGTTAAAGAATGTAAGAAAAAATGGTAAAAAGTGTTAAAAAAAGATTTTTTTTAGGCCAATGCATTCTCTTATATATGCGAGGCGACCTATGGACGACTCGCATATATAAGAGAATGCATTGGCACAGGGCATAACTGTAACTATCACAATGTGGTCAAGGAGCCGGTTCCAATGATTTCCATATTTGTATGGTGTTATTGAGACAGACCGAAGATATTTTAGGCTGTTGAAGCTTTATTTGGCCGGTTTTGGCCGGTTTGTTGGGTAAAGGGTTAATTTGAAAGTATTATCAATTTCCCAGTTATGATGAAACCTTTGAGCCTCTCTATACATGCCAATGGAATTGATATCCCTTCAAACCTGTCAGCCAATTATGTCAAGGCCTTGATATAGAATTTAGTTATCATGTTTATATAATAAATGGCAATCAACATGACATCATGAGGTGTTTTGACTGATACAAGTGCAGTCGATGATGCAAACACCTAGAGATAATACCTCACTAATCCAAATCAATTAAACAAATACATCTCTGTGTATGCATGTCTCTGCCTCCGAGAGATGGCGCTCTGACAAGGTTATGTCACCTGTCTTGTTTGTTGTGTAAGAGTCCTGTCATACTAGCTCCACGATGTCCACATGTCAGATGTATCTCGTCCATTTACTTAATGCGAATTTATGTGTGAGAAGGATTTATCATGGAATTTACTTGTAATATTCCTTGGGTTCTTCTCACAATTTATGTTTGAAGTTCTTTTGTATTTGGTGAGTACACTAATGCCCTAAATAATCAACTCCTTAACCACAGCAGAATTATGGGTAATTTTTCAGGATTTAGTCAGAAATATGGCTTGTTACGTACCATAATGGTACGTAACAAGCCATATTTCCGACTAAATCCTGAAAAATTACCCATACTACCATTCATCGGTAAGCTCTCGGTGAAGTCTTAAAAAATACAACTTTGAACTTGATATTTGGCATGGGTCCCAAACAAACAACAGCCATGTGCACGGCATGGAACAGAAAAGAGCGTTACTTGTTAGTCTAATCCTGGTATGGTAGAAATAAAGAGCGTTACGTGTTAGTCTAATCCTGGTATGGTAGAAATAAAGAGCGTTCATGTTAGTCTATTCCTGATATGGTAGAAATAAAGTACCTACTTCTGTAGTCTGGCTTAATAAAACCATATTGCTGACCACCCATACCTACAGTAATGCCCTTAATAATCGACTCCTTAACCACAGCAGAATTATGGGTAACTTTTCAGGATTTAGTTGGAAATATGGCGATATTTCCGACTAAATCCTGAAAAGTTACCCACAATTCTGCTGTGGTTAAGGAGTTGATTATTCCGGGCATTACTGTACTTGTAATATTCCTTCTGTTCTTCTCACAATTTATGTTTGAAGTTATTTTGTCACTGATGAGTATAAGTTTGGAAATATTGTGTCGGTTATTTGCAGAATGAGGTCCCTGGAGGGTGAAATTAGTGACGCTAGACTAGAATCACCAAATTCACCCTCTGACAATTCATGTTTAAGCCTTCCATGACTGGAGCTTCTTGAAATTTTGCGAAAACCCTGCGCCAATGCATTATCTTATATTTGTGAGTCTCCCATAGGGCACCTCATATATGTAAGAGAATGCATTGGCCTAAGAATATTAGCTTGACCTTTTCAGTCAGTGCATTCTCTTATATATGGGAGGCTCTCTATGGGGGACTTGCAAAAATAAGATAATGTGCTGGCACATAATCTTTAATGCCGCACCAGCACAGCTCCCATCATGAAAGAGTTAAGCTCTTTAGGGACCTTGTCAAATTGCAAGCGGTAAATTCGCCGGAGAACGGAGTATTTTTCTCCGCTCTCCGCTAAAAATACTCCGTTCTCCGGCGGATTTACCGCTTGCAATTTGACAAGGTCACTTAACAAGAGCAATGTATGATTTTAATGGATCTGAACCCAGTGGCTCAGTCAGTGAGCTGCATAGAACATCATGTTCCTAGATAATTGAACAAATAGAGCCCTGTCTATACATGTCTCTGAGATATCATCGCTCATGATAAGGTTATATCACCGGTGGTGTGTGTTGTGTAAGCATCCTATCATCAGAGTTATTCTGTCTCCTGTGTCAGGGCCATTTACTCTATGGGCATCTCAGTATGTGTTCTAGGCATGTATTACAGCACTTCTGTGGAATAATTCTTCTCACAAATAATTTCTGAAGTGAAGTTTTTTTCTTGGTTATGTTCTATTTACTGAATAGTTATCGGTGAGTAAATACCTCATTCCTAATATTTTATTGCAAAGTCAGATATGTACATGTAAAGGAAACAAGCAAAAAATATACACTATGTACAAATATTTGGATATCATATTCATGATTGGTTATTTCATATAGATACAAATATGCATGAGTATATACATCTGTTTTTACATCAGAAATTAAATAACAGTAATGCCCTAAATAATCGACTCCTTAACCACAGCAGAATTATGGGCAATTTTTCAGGATTTAGTCGGAAATATGGCTTGTTGCCATTCATTGGAAAGCTCTCAGTAAGAGCTTTCCGATGAATGGCAACAAGCCATATTTCCGACTAAATCCTGAAAAGTTACCCATAATTCTACTGTGGTTAAGGAGTTGATTATTTAGGGCATTACTGTAGGTGACTGGAATTTCTCTCTTGATTCCTATTGATTCATTTGTAGGTATGTTTAGCTTATAAGTTCAACAAGTGGCCTTTAACCCTTTAAAAGGGTTAAGGTACCTCAGTGGAACGAACCAAGGGAGTGGTGCATTGGTCGAAATAGGAACTGAATAAGTATTAATCATGCAGGATTAAGCCAAGTGACGACGTGCCCGCTGTGACCTTAATCCCTATAGGATTATCTGCAGGTCCTAACAGAAATATTTAAAAGTTCCGAATTACTCAGAAATCCACATGGAGTCATAAGTTCTGTAAATTGTGAACTTTATTTGTTTATTCTTTTAACCCTAATAAAGCTTCAACAGCCTAAAATATCTTCGGTCTGTCTCAATAACACCATACAAATATGGATATCATTGGAATCGGTTCATTGACCACATTGTGATAGTTACAGTTATGCCCTGTGCCAATGCATTCTCTTATATATGCGAGTTGACCATAGGTCGCCTCGCATATATAAGAGAATGCATTGGCCTAAAAATTTTTTTTACACTTTTTACCATTTTTTTTTACATTCTTTAACAATTTTATAATTTTTAATGTGTTAAGCCAATGCATTCTCTTATATATGCGAGGCGACCTATGGTCGACTCGCATATAAAAGAGAATGCATTGGCACAGGGCCGTTCTGTTGGGTAAAGGGTTAATATAGGCTGTTTGTTGAAGAATGGATCATCGCAAATAGAACACTGCATGTCTCTCCCTCTGGGATATGGCATGCATTCCCTCCTTTAGATATGTCAGGCATGGCAGGAAGCATACCAAGGTTATGTCACCCGTATTGTTTGTAGTGTAAGAGTCCTGTCATCAGAGGCTCAGAGCAGATCCGCTCTCTCCATGTACTAGGATGGGGTCCATTTACTTGATGTGCATACCGTCCTATAGCATTTGCCAAGGATTTAACTTGGAATTTTCTTGGAATATTTCTTCTCTTCTGAAGTTATTTTTCAATCTATGTACTGAATATTCAATAGTTTGTAAATATGTGAGTCTTAATGATTCATTTGTACATGTAGGTATATTTAGCTTATAAGTTCAACAAATTTCTAACAGAATTAAACCCACATTGTCTGGTCTCTGACTCAATAAGTTGTTTTATCCACTTGAATGTACAGTAAAACGTCAGGGACACCATTTAAAAAAAGAATTCCAAAAATAGAAATCTCATTGGCTTCTGAAATGGCAGATTGACTAAACAATTTTTGGTGAAAATGAAATTAGATACCAATTATTGTGGACTATGGGGTCTGAGTCTGTTCTGTAGTGGTTTAGAAATTTCATGATTGTAAGCATTGCAAATCAAAATAGGCTCAACAAAGCCACCTAAAGCAGTATCAGTTGGGACTTCACCTACTGTAAAATACATTATTAAGGACAGGTATTAACCCTTTACCCAACAAACCGGCCAAAACCGGCCAAATAAAGCTTCAACAGCCTAAAATATCTTCGGTCTGTCTCAATAGAACCATACAAATATGGATATCATTGGAACCGGCTCCTTGACCACATTGTGATAGTTACAGTTATGCCCTGTGCCAATGCATTCTCTTATATATGCGAGTCGACCATAGGTCGCCTCGCATATATAAGAGAATGCATTGGCCTAAAAAAAAACTGTTTTTTAACACTCTTTACCATTTTTTCTTACATTCTTTAACAATTTTATAATTTTTAATGTGTTAAGCCAATGCATTCTCTTATATATGCGAGGCGACCTATGGTCGACTCGTATATATAAGAGAATGCATTGGCACAGGGTCCTTCTGTTGGGTAAAGGGTTAATATAGGCTGTTTGTTTGTTGAAGAATGGATCATGGCAAATAGAACACTGCATGTCTCTCCCTCTGGGATATGGCATGCATTCCCTCCTTTAGATATGTCAGGCATGGCAGGAAGCATACCAAGGTTATGTCACCCGTATTGTTTGTAGTGTAAGAGTCCTGTCATCAGAGGCTCAGAGCAGATCCGCTCTCTCCATGTACTAGGATGGGGTCCATTTACTTGATGTGCATACCATCGTATAGCATTTGCCAAGGATTTAACGTGGAATTTTCTTGGAATATTTCTTCTCTTCTGAAGTTATTTTTCAATCTATGTACTGAATATTCAATAGTTTGTAAATATGTGAGTCTTAATGATTCATTTGTACATGTAGGTATATTTAGCTTATAAGTTCAACAAATTTCTAACAGAATTAAACCCACATTGTCTGGTCTCTGACTCAATAAGTTGTTTTATCCACTTGAATGTACAGTAAAACGTCAGGGACACCATTTAAAAAAAGAATTCCAAAAATAAAAATCTCATTGGCTTCTGAAATGGCAGATTGACTAAACAATTTTTGGTGAAAATGAAATTAGATACCAATTATTGTGGACTATGGGGTCTGAGTCTGTTCTGTAGTGGTTTAGAAATTTCATGATTGTAAGCATTGCAAATCAAAATAGGCTCAACAAAGCCACCTAAAGCATGCAGTATCAGTTGGGACTTCACCTACTGTAAAATACATTATTAAGGACAGCTAGGTATTAAGTTACTATTAACCCTTTACCCAACAAACCGGCCAAAACCGGCCAAATAAAGCTTCAACATCCTAAAATATCTTCGGTCTGTCTCAATAGAACCATACAAATATGGATATCATTGGAACCGGCTCCTTGACCACATTGTGATAGTTACAGTTATGCCCTGTGCCAATGCATTCTCTTATATATGCGAGTCGACCATAGGTCGCCTCGCATATATAAGAGAATGCATTGGCCTAAAAAAAATCTGTTTTTAACACTTTTTACCATTTTTTCTTACATTCTTTAACAATTTTATAATTTTTAATGTGTTAAGCCAATGCATTCTCTTATATATGCGAGGCGACCTATGGTCGACTCGCATATATAAGAGAATGCATTGGCACAGGGCCGTTCTGTTGGGTAAAGGGTTAATTAAGAAATATATTACCTGCGCTGCTTTTCAATGTTATTAACTTCCCTGTCACAACATCGAAAAGTTCCGAGGTTTTGGACTGGTGGATTATAATATCTGGAGGCGTTGTCAGATTAGAGATAAATGTACATGACATGATCTAGATGCGCACCAGTCTATTCTAAAATAGGACGAGAATCCAATCAGATGTACATATTTATATCTCTCACTTACTTTTAATTTCTATGATGACGCAGCATTTCCTACATGACATAATAAACCGTTTTCAAATATCGAATGCATTCCTTATTATGTTATGTCATTAACCCTTTACCCAACAGAAAGGCCCTGTGCCAATGCATTCTCTTATATATGCGAGTCGACCATAGGTCGCCTCGCATATATAAGAGAATGCATTGGCTTAACACATTAAAAATTATAAAATTGTTAAAGAATGTAAGAAAAAATGGTAAAAAGTGTTAAAAAAAGATTTTTTTTAGGCCAATGCATTCTCTTATATATGCGAGGCGACCTATGGTCGACTCGCATATATAAGAGAATGCATTGGCACAGGGCTAACTGTAACTATCACAATGTGGTCAAGGAGCCGGTTCCAATGATATCCATATGTGTATGGTTTTATTGAGACAGACCGAAGATATTTTAGGCTGTTGAAGCTTTATTTGGCCGGTTTTGGCCGGTTTGTTGGGTAAAGGGTTAACCAATGAAATTGCGCATGCTCTGCACCACTAACCAATGAAATGGAGGGAATTTTAAACCACAGAAATAGAGACGTACATATGATAGAATTTTCATCGGCTTTTCAGAAAGACTGGACGGGCACATGCCTAGATCATGCTTTTCAGAAAGACTGGATGGGCACATGCCTAGATCATGCTATGAATCTCTACCCTGACTAACCCTCCGTAGAGATCATAATAAAAAAAATTATAAAATATGACAACAAAAATATAAAAAATGACAAAAAAATTATAAAAAATGACAATTTTTTTTAAAGAATGTATTATAAAGAAAAGATTATAATAATAATTTTAGTTATGAGATATATTCGATACTTGCATCCTTGCTCCAGCTAAATGACAACACTAACCAATGCTTATTTTTAAAACGTATCTGTGTTGTATAGAGTAAAACGCCTCTTGACTTCTTTCCGCACTTGACAGTAATTTGATACTTGAGTGTATCATGTCACCCTAATAGTCCACAATGCTCCGTCCTCCACATCTCATGTTTGTTTGGTAATCCTCTACACTCCCTATCAGATACCACTGTGCAATGTCTGTGCTTGTCTGGCCATGTTTATCAACAGTGGAGTCTCCGATCATGCTCTCCCCATCAGCCACCCCGTCTAGTACCCGATAATGGTACTTAGTTTGTGATCTCCGCCTTCTTCTTTGTGTCCCCATGTAGCAGCTTTATGTGAAATGTCAACAAAATTAAATTTTATATGAACTTTCCCTCCCTTGCTGTCAATGCAGGTGTTGGTGTCCGAGGCTTTTGAGGTCTCCCAAGTGAAGCAAACACTGGGTGCATTATGGCTGAATTTATAATCTTATTTATATTAACCCTTTACCCAACAAAACGGCCAAAACCGGCCAAATAAAGCTTCAACAGCCTAAAATATCTTCGGTCTGTCTCAATAGAACCATACAAATATGGATATCATTGGAACCGGCTCATTGACCACATTGTGATAGTTACAGTTATGCCCTGTGCCAATGCATTCTCTTATATATGCGAGTCGACCATAGGTCGCCTCGCATATATAAGAGAATGCATTGGCCTAAAAAAAATCTTTTTTTAACACTTTTTACCATTTTTTCTTACATTCTTTAACAATTTTAGAATTTTTAATGTGTTAAGCCAATGCATTCTCTTGTATATGCGAGGCGACCTATGGTCGACTCGCATATATAAGAGAATGCATTGGCACAGGGCCCTTCTGTTGGGTAAAGGGTTAAGTGTTTAATGAAGGGATGGGTTAACATCTGGGATCACCATCGGCCTCTTGTTACAATGTGTTAGTTGAGTTGTATTAGAAACTTTCTGGGATTCACTAGTACTAATCTCTGGCCAGTCTGTGAAATATGAGAATAGAATCGTAAATGTAATAACAAACTAATGTAAATAAAAAAGCGATTTTCATCCATATGTCAGCAGGAAAAAACTAATGTAAATTATTGGACTGGTTCAGATGTCCAGAAATTTGTTTTCACAATCTATCGCTTAGATTGTACAAGGTTTACCAGCTAATCTATAATGGTCAGTCTGTGAAATATGAGAATGGAATCCTAAATCTCTTAACAAATTGCTGTAAGGATTATCAGACCACTTGGTAGTGATCTTCTCAGGGACAATGTCCTCTGTATTTTCTATAGACCAACTTGATGTCACCTAGAAACATTTACTGCCGAGCATTACACAGGACACCATTTACTTCTGTTGGTCAGTCTGGAAATATGAGAACACAATCCTTAACCCTTTACCCAACAGAAGGGCCCTGTGCCAATGCATTCTCTTATATATGCGAGTCGACCATAGGTCACCTCGCATATATAAGAGAATGCATTGGCTTAACACATTAAAAATTATAAAATTGTTAAAGAATGTAAGAAAAAATGGTAAAAAGTGTTAAAAAAAGATTTTTTTTAGGCCAATGCATTCTCTTATATATGCGAGGCGACCTTATATAAGAGAATGCATTGGCACAGGGCATAACTGTAACCATCACAATGTGGTCAATGAGCCGATTCCAATGATATCCATATTTGTATGGTTCTATTGAGACAGACCGAAGATATTTTAGGCTGTTGAAGCTTTATTTGGCCGGTTTTGGCCGTTTTGTTGGGTAAAGGGTTAATCTGACAACAAATTGCTCTAAGGATTATCAGTCGTATGTTAGCACCATCTCCCATCTCTACACAGTCAATTTTTAACCCTCCCATTACTGGAACTTCCTGAAAGGCTGCGAAAACCCTGTGCCGATGGACTATCTTAAATATGTGAGTCTCCCATAGGGAGCCTCATATATATAAGATAATAAATTGGCCTAACAATGCCCTCTTCATACAATTTTAAGTGTGTATCCACCCTTAGGTTCCAAGTCAATAGTCTCACAAAACAAGAGTTATATATACCCCTTTCATGACTGGAGCTTCCTGAACTTTTTAGTAAACCCTGTGCCAGTGCTTTCTCTTATATATGCGAGTCTTCCATATAAAGGTGCCTAGCATATATAAGTGAATACATTAGCCTATATATAACAATATTTACATTGTCTTTGTAAGCCAGTGCATTATCTTATATGTGCAAGGCTCTCTATGGGAGAATGCACTGGCACGTGATATTTAATGCTGCACCAGCACAGCTCCCATCATGAAAGGGTTAAGAGTTTAACCCTTTACCCAACAGAAGGGCCCTGTGCCAATGCATTCTCTTATATATGCGAGTCTTCCATATAAAGGTGCCTAGCATATATAAGTGAATACATTAGCCTATATATAACAATATTTACATTGTCTTTGTAAGCCAGTGCATTATCTTATATGTGCAAGGCTCTCTATGGGAGAATGCACTGGCACGTGATATTTAATGCTGCACCAGCACAGCTCCCATCATGAAAGGGTTAAGAGTTTAACCCTTTACCCAACAGAAGGGCCCTGTGCCAATGCATTCTCTTATATATGCGAGTCGACCATAGGTCGCCTCGCATATATAAGAGAATGCATTGGCTTAACACATTAAAAATTATAAAATTGTTAAAGAATGTAAGAAAAAATGGTAAAAAGTGTTAAAAAAAGATTTTTTTTAGGCCAATGCATTCTCTTATATATGCGAGGCGACCTATGGTCGACTCGCATATATAAGAGAATGCATTGGCACAGGGCATAACTGTAACTATCACAATGTGGTCAAGGAGCCGGTTCCAATGATATCCATATTTGTATGGTTCTATTGAGACAGACCGAAGATATTTTAGGCTGTTGAAGCTTTATTTGGCCGGTTTTGGCCGGTTTGTTGGGTAAAGGGTTAAGAGTTATGCAACATTGTTTCTCAATGCAGAATGTAAATAGGAACGAGTCATTTTGGGGTCATTTGGCCAAAAAAACATGGCTGCCAGTGGCCATCTTGGATTTTAAAATTTGCAACAAAATACAACACGATAACTGCCTGCAGTGAGTTTAGCAGTTAGAATTACATTATTTCTCTTATTCTAAGGTCTTTTAAGCCAAACTCATTGCAAAAACAGTCGAAAAACTTGCAGGAATTTGTTTTTGAGTTGGAGAAAAAATTGTTTATCGGTCCCATCGACCACCGACCCACCCCGGCATACGTGCCGGGAAAATTTGTTGTTGTTCCCCCTCCCCCCTGAACAAATCCTGAAAAATTACCCATAATTCTTTTGTCACGTTATGGAGTCGATTATTTAGGGCATTACTGTTTGTAAAAGTTGGACTAAGATGGGAGTCCCTGACTTGGTTTTCATAGTGAATCATTTGGTTTGTTTCTGAGAATCATAAATCTAACAACAAATTCCTGCCAACGGTTTATACTATATGGATGGTCAGACACATGGTAGCAGCATCTCATAGGGCCATACAGTTTATACTATATGGATGGTCAGACACATGGTAGCAGCATCTCACAGGGCCATACAGTTTATACTATATGGATGGTCAGACACATGGTAGCAGCATCACACAGGGCCGTACAGTTTATACTATATGGATGGTCAGACACATGGTAGCAGCATCTCGCAGGGCTGATGACCTCTTCATGATCTCTATAAACTATGTTTATACCCACTTGATGGCCAATTACGAGCTTTACACAGGACATGTGTATTTTCTTTAGTGTAATTTGGTCCCTGAAGTAACCCCGTGCTGATTGTTGTTAATAACACATCTTCTCTATTGTGTTAATTATTCCAGCAGACAGTAGCTGAGGTGGTTGGTCAGTTGTTGTTCACAATCCCATTATTTCCAGTCAGAGTTAAGGTGGCAACCACATGGTCATTTTTATACCCCACAAAAAATGTATTGACTTCATATGTGTCCTTTTGTCTGTTTATCTGTCTAGGCAGGGGGCGGCCCCAAGGGAGGGGTCAGGGGACTTTATAATAGTCTGTTGGGGAGATCTGCCAGTGCAATTGGTCAGCCTGGTAGCTACATGTATAGCCCCCGTCGGGGGATCGTAGCCCCTGCATCCAGGAAATCCTGGCATCCTCCGCATCAAAGTAAATATCTCATGTATGGGTAATCGGATCTGACTGAAATTTAATGTGGATCTTCTCCATGTTCACTGCTTTAAAATGATGTTTCTGCTGTCCATTCTAGAGTTATGGTTCTTTGTTTATCTGTAAATGACATTTTTTTTGTCCATCTGAGAATCTCAGCCATGGATTACAGGATATTGATGAAGTTTTGTGTTCATCATCATATTTAACCCTTTCAGTGCCAGGGGCCGATCTCATCGGCCCTAATTTACGGTCTGTAAAATCGGTCCTACAAAATTAAAAAATAACTTTTGTTTTGTTTTTGTTTTTTTTATTTTTTTTTAAAGAATTTTTTGGGTTGAATTTTTTTTTGGGTATGCTTAAGCATGCTATAGCGAATTTAAAAACAAACTGGATAAAACCTTAAGGGCATGTTATAACTCCAAACTATCACCAAATATTCATAGTAATAATCTTGATGCCCATGAAAAACGTAAGATTCCCTGGCACTAAACCTACAAAATAAGTCTGTTAAAGAATATAAGAAAAAAATATTAAAATTGTAAAAATAATAACAAATGATGAAAAATTGTTAGGCCAATGCATTCTCTTATATATGCGAGGCGACCTATGGTAGACTCGCATATATAAGAGAATGCATCGGCACAGGGTATATTGGTTGATACAAAAATTGGACCTGGCACTGAAAGGGTTAAGGGCTTTCAATACAGTGTGGATGATGTTACCCTTTAGAGTTATTTAAATTTTGATTTTGTCGTGTCCATGTTTTAATTTGGCACTGGCCAGCACTTGGGTGCACTGTTTTGAACCTGGTACCATTCTGCTATTTTTTTGTTTTGAAATCCGCAATCAAACTTTAGTAGTCACTCTCTCCCTTAAATCGAGTTATTTGTTGTGCCACTGGATGACTGTGGCAGTATGTAGGAGATATTTGTCTGGTCAGCTTTCTTCTTTAATTAAGATAGGTGCTGTCAGCTTGAGAATGATTGACACATAGGGCGGGGTCCTGAGAATGATTGACACATAGGGTGGGGTATCTGGTCGCTTATCATGCTTCTATCTCCAGTTTCAGCAAAAAATGTGATGTTTGGTAATTTTTTTTTCCACCTGCCCATTATGCTGACTTGTTTTTTCATTCTGTAGACATTCTAAAGTTATGCCCTAAATAATCGACTCCTTAAACACAGCAGAATTATGGGTAACTTTTCAGGATTTAGTCGGAAATATGGCTTGTTGCCATTCATCGGAATGCTCTCGGTGACAAGACAACATTCTCTACTCTGGGTCAATACATTTATGTACACTCCCCTGGGCCCAACTTGTATCTCAACTGCATGGAGTTTGGCTCTGCACTACAGTAATGCCCTAAAGAATTATGGGTAATTTTTCAGGATTTAGTCGGAAAATATGGATTGTTGCTATTCATCGGAAAGCTCTCGGTGAGAGCTTTCCGATGAATGGCAACAAACTATATTTCCGACTAAATCCTGAAAAGTCACCCATAATTCTGCTGTGGTTAAGGA
>CP136068.1:2523719-2548070 GCA_032622095.1 Siphonodentalium dalli
CTGTATTCAGTAAAACGTGATGACTTCAGGACTCGGGAGTAGGTGCTTTGCCATTTAAACTGGTCCAAAAGCTAAATTATTATGGGAGTTGGTGTATAAAGTAAGAATTAATCGCCAATTAGAAGGCTGTTATGTAAGGAATTCCTGGAATCTAGGTGTGACCTTGCTCAGGAGAACATTGCTTACTCACGGTGGGGATCACGTGGTTTTGAGGTTGGTGAGCATACTCTAGTTTATTTTTTAAAACAAGTTGATACCTTATTAATTTTGTTCCGAAATTCTCAGTACGTTAGAGCAAACAACTGTGAGTTTGGACATGCATGAGGTATCAGCTTGTTGGAAAAATAGTATATGTCATATCCTACATGTAGTTTATTACCTTTTTCCTATTTCTGGTCGCGCTTGAGATCGCTTCGGCCATATTGAATGTGTGATACACATCAACTCGAAACCATGTGATTCCCCACCATGTAATACCATGAAGAAGAAATGGATCTAATTCAGTTGAAAAGGATTAATCTTGCTGATTACATGTACATACGTTTAACAACACAATCAATCTGGTTATCTTGCAGTTTATAACCGCTGTTTATAACCGCATTTAAAGTCTGAAATGTGGTCTAACTGGGGTGCCACCATGTATCTACGAGTCATTTACATAGGGCAGTTGAAAATAAAATGAAAAAATTAAATAAAATGAAAAGCCACCCACCCGCCCGCCCCTATTTTTTCTTGCATGTGACCAGAACTTGGTCTTACTGTAAGTTATGTACTCTCCGAGAGGTGTGACGAGGCCCAATGACATCAAGCCCAACCAAACTTCAGATTAAAGGGGGACTGTACACTCAATCCAGCCATAAATTCATTTCCTTATAATTACCATGTTGTCTGCAACATTTCTAGAGCATTTTGTACTCATAGATGGCTCAAATTCATTAATTTATTGCATATATTAATTATGTTGAATATAAAAGGAGATGTCCCATAAATGCCCGGATTTAGTGTACAGTACCCGTTTAAGGTCAGAAAAGTCACTGCATAGAATGCAAAAGACTCTCCCCAGATGTATGGGCATGATCTTTGTTGTTTCCTATAGGGAGCCCCATACAGGTGGCAGCTTGTATTGCCGAGTGTAGTCTGCTCATGTCTGTGAGGGGCTCCATATGGGCATGATCTTTGTTGTTTCCTATAGGGAGCCCCATACAGGTGGCAGCTTGTATTGCCGAGTGTAGTCTGCTCATGTCTGTGAGGGGCTCCATATGGGCATGATCTTTGTTGTTTCCTATAGGGAGCCCCATACAGGTGACAGCTTGTATTGCCGAGTGTAGTCTGCTCATGTCTGTGAGGGGCTCCATATGGGCATGATCTTTGTTGTTTCCTATAGGGAGCCCCATACAGGTGGCAGCTTGTATTGCCGAGTGTAGTCTGCTCATGTCTGTGAGGGGCTCCATATGGGCATGATCTTTGTTGTTTCAATGAATCAATTATTCACTGATTGTGTTTGACATTGAGCATAGAGAGGAGTTATGATGCCCTGACATATACCCTCCAGGATGATATATATGAGTGTATGTGTTATGTATATTATATAGGTTTGATGTGGGGCATCTCAAAGACTCACATTGAAACCATTTATCATTATGACCTTTAGTAAGGACAACATAGAGGAACCGATTACTGTAAGTTGTCCATCCTCCGACACTGACAATCACAAAGAGGGACCGATTACTGTAAGTTGTCCATCCTCCGACACTGACAATCATTTAACCTTGGAATAATTATTTAGAAATTTCCTGCACTATTATTCATGGTCTGAACCCTTCCATGACTGGAGTTTCCTGTATGGAGCCCCATACAGGTGGTAGGTTGTATTGCTGAGTGTCTTCTGCTCACATCTGTGAGGGGCTCCATAAGGGTAGTTTACCTCTTCCATGACTGGAGCTTCCTGAAATTTAGCGAAAACCCTGTGCCAATGCATTCTCTTATATATGTGATTCTCCCATCGGGAGCCTCACATATACCAGTATAAGAGCATACATGTACATTGGCCAAACAATATTTACCTCGACATTGTAAGCCATTGCATTCTCTTATATATGTGATTCTCCCATCGGGAGCCTCACATATACCGGTATAAGAGCATACATGTACATTGGCCTAACAATATTTACCTCGACATTGTAAGCCGTTGCATTATCTTATATACAGTAATGCCCTAAATAATCGACTCCTTAACCAAAGCAGAATTATGGGTAATTTTTTACAGAATTTAGTCGAAAATATGGCTTGTTGCCATTCATCGGAAAGCTCTCATAGTCACCAGACTGCAAAGACTGATAAGACTGGGACTCTGGAGACCATAACAGTCAGAACTTTTCATTATCACTTTAAAAGAAGTAGATCTAAACATGATATGTGGATAGAGAGGCTTCATGTATGTAGATCGGTGAATACCTACTTTTAAATTACCAACTGTACACTACTGATCACCCCCTCCCTCCTCCAGCTCATGTCCCTTCCTGACTGGGCTCCAGACTCTCAAGTCTTAGATTGGAATTTCACAACCGACATCTCACAAACTTTCTCAATTGTTGGAAATTTCCAATCTCACAAGCGCCTTTTTATAAAACTATTTAGACATGTTTGAAGCACAATTATCCATGGACCCAAAAATACCATATAGGTATGTCAGATTAATCAGTCAGGTAGTTCCAAGGTAGATGTTTTAATGAATTTTGTATTTTAATGATTTTATTAGACACGAAAGTGTTAAGTCCCCATAGCCCCGTCATTTCTTAACAGGTTGTCCTAAAAATTGTAAGAAACATTTATTTTAAAAAAATGATAAAAAATTGTTAGGCCAATGCATTCTCTTATATATGCGAGGCGACCTATGGTCGACTCGCATATACCGGTATAAGAGAATGCATTGGCACAGGGTAAAAAAAATCCCGACTTATGACTGGATTTGATATGGCAGGTCACACATGACTCACCTTTAAGAACACGTAAACAATAAACCTCAGGAAATACATGTAACTAGGTTTTTTTTTAATTCTCAAACACAAATATCAAGCGTTTCAATTTCCGCTATTTTGAGACCTATGTTTTTATAAGTCATTTGATAACATTTACCCTGGGGTATAAATTATTCAGGTATGCATAGTTTACTGATTAAATCTGCACTTTATCTCACACCCAAACTATAAAAATAGTCCACATTTTTCACCTATTAATAAAATCCCATTATATAACAGAACCTTGAACCACAAAAATTCCCCTTAAGGCAAAAGAAAATAAAATGTTCGGTTGGGGGTACAAGTCAGAACAAATTAGGGTCGGCAGGTCAGCTCGGGTGGTAGGCTTAAAATATATGAGTATCTGAATATAGTGGGGCATATGTCATCTCACCAATTAACCATCATGTGAATTGTGATGGTGTCCACCTTACTTGGACAATATATCCTATCTGTAATCGTAATAGTGATTTTGCGAAAGGTCTCTATTGTTCTGTGGGGGGGGGGGGGGGCGCAAGTCAGAACAAATTAGGGTCACAAATTCATATAGGTTTTCATGATAATTAACCCTTCCACGACTGAAGCTTCCTGAAATTTCACTAAAACTCTGTGCCGATGCATTCTCTAAAATATGAGAGTCTCCCATAGTGATCCTCATATATAAGAAAATGCTTTGGCCTAACAATATTTACCTTGACCTTGTAAGCCAGTGCATTCTCCTATATATGCAAGGCTCCCTATGGGAGACTCGCATATATAAGAGAATGCACTGGCACAGGGTCTTTAATGCTGCACCAGCGCAGCTCCCGACATGAAAGGGTTATGCAAGCCTGATTATAGTGTGTTTGTCATTTGCAGAATGAGGTCCACAGAGGGTGAATTTAGTGACGCTATCCCGCATAGTGGGCTAGCATCACTAAATTCACCCTCTGGGGACCTCATTCTGCTTAGGCCCTCAACTGCTATGGTAGATCTAGGATCAGATTGAAGTTCCCCAGTTGAAGTTGGTGATGTTCACCCATTGGGCACCTCGATTATGCATTCTATCTGCTGCAAATTAGGGATATAGAAACTTCCCAGAAGGGAAAACTATTAACAATGTTAATTTGATACTGTAGATACTTCCCAGAAGATGAGGCCTAAGCAGAATGAGGTCCCCAGAGGGTGAATTTAGTGATGCTTGCCCGCTATGCGGGATAGCGTCACTAAATTCACCCTCTGGGGACCTCATTCTGCAAATGACAGACACACTACTTGCATCTTCAGACACTTTGATATAAGTGTGACCAACTCACGCAGCTAAGTTTTTCTAAAATCTTCTTTTCATGGTAACGGCATTGGGATAATTTCATGTAATCAACGTTAGCGGCATTTTTTTGCTTAATTCAGCAACTTTTTCACATTCACAGGTAACTGGTAATAGAGAGAACGCAAAATGAAAAAAAAGACAGTTGATTCAGATTGTCTGGTATTACCTGCCTATTTTCTGCCTGACTGGTGTTTGTTATGGCTAACAGTTGATTCAGATTGTCTGGTATTACCTGCCTATTTTCTGCCTGACTGGTGTTTGTTATGGCTAACAGTTGATTCAGATTGTCTGGTATTACCTGCCTATTTTCTGCCTGACTGGTGTTTGTTATGGCTAATAGCTCATCTGGAGAGTTACCATACATAAATCTAATTGTAGGTAGGCAGCTGGGTGCAGAAACGGCATACACCGATAGTACGTTTCATGATACCATTATCACGAAGAGAGAAAATAATATAGTAATGCTCTAAGTAATTGACTTCTAACCACAGCGGAATTATGGGTAACTTTTCAGGATTTACTCGGAAATATGGCTTGTTATACAGCACCCCTGGTCACTCTAGATAAAATATTAGCACCCATTACGGCATGATGGCTTTCTGTTTATAAAGCATTAGCCCAGTGTTTTTGTTAGAGGGTGTGAGGCTCCTACCTACTTTCTCTGATGACATGGATATAATTTCTCCAATGACCTGATTAGTGGCTAGATAATACAGTAATGCCCTAAATAATCGACTCCTTAACCACAGCAGAATTATGGGTAACTTTTCAGGATTTACTCGGAAATATGGCTTGTTGCCATACATTGGAAAGCTCTCCCCGAGCATTACTGTATATTGTTCTTTTTCATTATTTATTTTTATTACTTAAATATTTCTACAGTAATGAGAATTTGCATATTAACCCTTTTATGACGGGAGCTGCGCTGGTGCAGCATTAAAGACCCTGTGTCAGTGCATTCTCTTATATGCGAGTCTCCTATAGGGAGCATCACATATACATGTATAAGAGAATACATTGGCCTAATCGTATTAACCTTGATATTGTAAGAAAGTGCATTCTCTTATATATGCGAGTCTCCCATATGGAGCATTGCATATATAAGAGAGTAGATTGGCCTAATCATATTTATCTTGACATTGTAAGCCAGTGCATTCTCTTATACTGTTATGCCCTAAGTAAATGACCCATTAACTGCAGTTATAATCCATTTACAACTGCGGTTAAACCGTAACCGCACCGCAGTTATTTGCCATAACTGCGGTGGCATCGCAGTTACATGAGGTTAGGTTACCGCAGTTAATAACCCTTAACTGCGGTTACACCGCACGTAAACGTTAACCTTCTGGTATTTGAATATTTAATGGGAAAGAGAGGGGTACTACCCATGCATCTACCAGTGTATGTTATCGTTTTGTGTTTTAGCGATCACGACAAAGTGGTAACTTCATAATCGACCAGGAGTTGATTGTATGTTTTTGTTATCACCATCGGTACTCAACACGATATATTTTATGTTTTAATCCTGACTTGTTGAAAACTGTATAATTTTGACGTATATATTCTAGTATACGTCCGTTGTTCAGCTTGAGAAAAAATACATGCTTATGTTTGAAGCAAAGTAGAGTGCTGAATTTAATACTAGCAATAGTACATACGCAATTCGCGAATCTAGCTGGCGTGTCACGTTTGTAGTTAATTATGATTATATAGCAACGAATGCAAGATCGGAAAACTAAGTATCGGTTTCCAATATCCGAATAATGCCCGACGTTTGAAGAGTGCGGTTGTTCCGTTTAAACGCATTTTTGTTTCCCTCACTTTACATTTATGATTTATGTGTGGGACTCTAACCCCCACTTTATATTATTATATAATTATCCACTCGAATCCGTGGCCATTTGATCTGTTTGATTGCGTTTTTTCCATTTTGCGGTTGTTCCATTTTAAACACGTTTCCTTACATTGAAAGTGACCGGCACTATAATTATATAAATATTGATTTTATTGATGGTTAAAGTCGAAAATGGGCCGTAAGAATTCCGATTACCCATCGGGGTTAGCCCAACTGTTATTTTCACCAAAAGGTTACTATAAAGTATACAACATTATAATAAAAAGAAATCCAAAAATAAATAAAACACACAAAAACACTTTTATTATTTTCACACCATACATCACAATCTTCCGTTTACCCAAAACATAAAATATTGGTATATGAATGTCTGTTCTATTTATCCAAAATAAATAGAAGATCCGCAACAAAAAATATTGATATTGAAAGGGACAATGCCATGTTATTTGTGCTAACTTGTCTAACGAGCATGGCAACTAAAACATGACATGCCATATACATGTACACCATATGGTATCTGTTCCATTAAGAGCGACATATACCGGTTAAACCCCCCGACGTATCGGTTTTAACCGCACAATTTATTTGGTTCTCTTGCGTTTTAAACGCATCTTATAACCGCGGTTAGGTTAAAACGGAACGCAGTTAAACTGGGGTGCCACTTCAGTTAGATGGGCCATTTACTTAGGGCATAACAGTATATGCGAGGCTCCCTATGGGATTCTCTCATGTATAAGATAACGCACTGGCACATGGTTTTAATGCTGCACCAGGGCTGAGAGAATAAACATATATTAACCCTGGGAGATGTGTTAATTACTGTTAAAAGATCCTGTGCCAATTCATTCTCTTACGAGTAAGCCTTGCATATATAAGAGAATACACTGGCTTACAAGGGCAAGGTAATTATTGTTAGGCCAAAGCATTCTCTTATATATACTAGGCTCTCATATATAAGAGTGCATTGGCACAGGGTTTTAGCAAAATTGCGAGAAGCTCCAGTCACGGAGGGTTAAAACTATTGTTATGTAAACATTACTGTTACAGTGCAAGATATATTTAAAACATCAACGACATCATTGTTGGTCAAGAATACAAGATAACATACTGTACCTGTATAATAAAGAAAATGCAATACCCCCCCCCCCCCCAGAGTTGATTGAGATTACCTGCCTATTTTGCCTGGCTGGTATTTGTTTTGGCTAATAGCTAATAGCACACCTGATTGTTACATCTGTGGAGCATCCTATATCCGATTATTTTGGAAGCTGCAGCTTGCAGTAACAATTCACTGACAGTGCTTTTAGTACCACAGGTTCTTTTATCAATGGTGATGTGGTCTCTCTTCCAGATTTTTGTTATATATATGAGATTTATGGAGGCATGGACTCAGTATGAGTGTTCATTGGTACAAATATGCTTGTGGGGGGGACGTGGGGGGGGGGGGGGGATACAGCAATCTTTCATTTGCTCATAATCAAGTACCCTTTTCAACGCATTGAAGCAGAAGCAGACACAGTACGAGCGACCTTGCACAAGGGTCACAACTTGGCGCAAAATTTGAACAACGTAAAATCGGACAATTGCACATCAATCAATTCGGCCAAGCCACTGCTGTATGAAACTCACATTAGACCAGCGGCGGGCTGCGAACTCATCTCGATGTGTTGACAGTGAAGACAAGTCTGACACGCTAACCACTGGACCATGGAGCTCCATTATCTTACCCGCACTATGTGTGAAGGTACATGTACCTGTTAATCCATTCAGAAGTACATGGGTTAAATCTAGAGAGCAAAATGGAAAGTGAATGTATGGGTTGGAGGGGTCCATAAAACAGTCCAGTGAAAACAAACAAGACATGAAACAGGGGCATTGGAGGGTATCACCCCCCCCCTCCCCCTCCGAGCCATCATAGTACTACAGGGGCATTGGAGGGTATCACCCCCCCCCCCTCCCCCTCCGAGCCATCATAGTACTACAGGGGCATTGGAGGGTATCACCCCCCCCCCCCTCCCCCTCCGAGCCATCATAGTACTACAGGGGCATTGGAGGATATCACCCCCCCCCTCCCCCTCCGAGCCATCATAGTACTACAGGGCATTGGAGGGTATCACCCCCCCCCCCCCCCTCCGAGCCATCATAGTACTACAGGGGCATTGGAGGGTATCACCCCCCCTCCCCCCTCCGAGCCATCATAGTACTACAGGGGCATTGGAGGGTATCACCCCCCCCCCCCCTCCCCCTCCGAGCCATCATAGTACTACAGGGGCATTGGAGGGTATCACCCCCCCCCCCCCCCCCCCCCCCTCCCCCTCCGAGCCATCATAGTACTACAGGGGCATTGGAGGGTATCACCCCCCCTCCCCATCCGAGCCATCATAGTACTACAGGGGCATTGGAGGGTATCACCCCCCCTCCCCCTCCGAGCCATCATAGTACTACAGGGGCATTGGATGTAAGACAGATCAGATGAACAAACAGACATGAAACAGGGGCATTGGATGTAAGACAGATCAGATGAACAAACAGACATGAAACAGGGGCATTGGATGTAAGACAGATCAGATGAAGATAAGCATCACACAGATGGCTTCAAAGACATGACATGAATGGGGGGAGTATAGTAAATATCTCAAAAGAGTTGGCTCTGAGCCATCCTAGTACTACATTACTAACAACTATACCACACCCAGTCTAGTTATAGCACAGGGGCCTTAATGCTGTGGCTATATAGACAAGAATAACAAGAGATGGACTGTTGTCTGGTACATACACCCAATCTGATTAGAATATGTGGATAGGGTACACCGTGTATAATTGATAAATAAAATGCCTCATTGGAACAGTTGAGACTGTATATATTTTTTTTGCAAAACGAGTCAAATTTTCACCGGTAAAATTACAGTAAATCCTAAGCTAGTTTTGTCAAATTTGGAAGGCGACTTCGTTTTCGTCTTGCGGACATCCGAGGGCGACTTCGTCGGCCCGAAGGCGAGAATTTCGCCCGAGTCGCCTCCTAGCGTGGGGCCTGGTGTGGGCATATCTATAACCTGTGACTGATATACTCAGACATACGGACTGTAAAGTAAGCATTTAAAAAATATAATTGAGTGGTATTCTAGGTATGGAAAATCCGAACAAAACGATGAAACCCTCTATTTAATGTCCTCATAGTAGTGAACATCGATACCAAATTTCATTGAGATCCCAGCACAACTGTTGAAGTTATGACATAAACAGACACCAGACAGACCAAAAATCCAGCATTTCCAGATAAATAAAGATGAATCTCTAGAATGGAAAATCCAAACAAAAAGATGGAACCCTCATAGAAGTGAACATCCATACCTTATTTTATTGAGATCCGAGCACTACTGTTCAAGTTATGACATGAACAGACATCGGACAGACATACGGACGCACGGACGGACAGGTGCAAAACAGTATACCCCCCTTTTTTTTTAAAGGGGGTATAATGAAGCATAGAGGTTTCAAATTGAGAGAAGTCACCTCTCTGTGTTTGCTTATTATGGGGACCGTTATCAGGAAGAACAAACATTATGGGTGAAGTTCATTTTACACCCCAGCATCACCCTTCTATGATCTAATACGTGTTATATGACGCAAGAGTCCATTTATAAAACCATTCAAAAACATTGTTATAATACGGGACAGTTAAATACAGTAATGAAAGTTCAAAATGCAGCGTCACAGTTCTACGTATATTCTGTCTATATTCCACACCTGCATCACAGTTCTACGTATATTCTATATTTATCCCCTGTCACAGTTTTACCTATATTGTCTATATTCCATGCCTGCAACATTACTAAGGTCTGTAAATTTCACACAATTAAAACAAGGAGTTGGATCTGGATGGATCGGTTTGTTGGAGCCCATATCTATACTGATCCTAATGGTGATGCCGTGGCACAAATAAATTGGTATTAATTATGTGAATGAGAAATAAATATATGAAATCAATTAACCCTTCCATGACTCCATGACTGGAACCTCCTGAATTTTGCAGAAACCCTTTCCAATTCTCTTATATATGCGAGGCTCCTATGGGAGAATTCCCATGAATTCCCATAGGGAGCCTCGCATATATAAGAGAATAGATTGTCTTAACAATATTTACCTTGACCATGTGAACCAGTGCATTCTCTAATACATGTTATATGAGAGGCTCCCTATGGGATATTCACATATATACAATGTAAGAGAATGCACTGCTAAAGGGTCTTTATTAATGCTGCACCAGCACAGCTCCCATCATCAAAGGGTTGAAATAACAAACAACGAAATAGACCTGAGATGAGTAGCTACCCATCAAGCCTGAGTGTGCCTGTCATTTGCAGAATGAGGTCCCCAGAGGGTGAATTTAGTGATGCTACCCCGCATAGTGGGCTAGCATCACCAAATTCACCCTCTGGGGACCTCATTCTGCTGAGTTGTAAGCAGAATGAGGTCCCCAGAGGGTGAATTTGGCGATGCTAGCCCGCTATGCGGGGTAGCATCACTAAATTAACACTCTGTGGACCTCATTCTGCAAATGACAGACACACTATTTCAAGGCTTATTAGAGATATCAATATGATGGTTGAAGTCATTAATTTTTTACAGTGATCGTATCAGTCACTATTAGCAATATTCTATTATTAATGTGTTTGGTGTGAAAAACAGATCATGATGAAGTTGATACAAGAAAGGTCATGACCAATATACTGCGTGTACTATTAGTAGCTATAAGGGACCTATCGATAGGGACATCTGGGAAATTTTGGCTAATACAGTAATGCCCTAATTAATCGACTCCCTAACGACAGCAGAATTATGGGTAACTCTTCAGGATTTAGTCGGAAATATGGCTTCTTGCCATTCATCGGAAAGCTCTCGGGGAGAGCTTTCCGATGAATGGCAACAAGCCATATTTCTGACTAAATCCTGAAAAGTTACCCATAATTCTGCTGTCATTAGGGATTCAATTAATTAGGGCATTACTGTACTAGTACATGCAGCACCTAAAACATGGAACCATGCAATCAGATATCCATCGGAAAGCTCTCGGGGAGAGCTTTCCGATGAATGGCAAAAAGCCATACATGTATTTCTGACTAAATCCTGAAAAGTTACCCATAATTCTGCTGTCATTAGGGATTCGATTAATTAGGGCATTACTGTACATGCAGCACCTAAAACATGGAACCATGCAATCAGATATCCCACCGTGATATCCCACCGTGATATCCCACTAAACACAAATATTGAAAGTAATGGATCGAGTAATTAATTGTTACAGCGATATTATCTGACGTTATTAGTGTCACTGTCTTATTGATGAAGGTTCAGGGAAAATAGGTCATGACCAATTTACAGTAATGCCCTAAATAATCGACTCCTTAACCACAGCAGAATTATGGATATTTATCCATGATTATAACACTGTTTTTCATTTAGCGTGACACTTGTCATAGATTCCAAAATTAAAGGCGAAAAGCAAGTACAGTAACGCCCTAAATAATCGACTCCTTAACCACAGCAGAATTATGGGTAACTTTTCAGGATTTAGTCGGAAATATGGCTTGTTGCCATTCATCGGAAAGCTCTCAGTGAGAACTTTCCGATGAATATCAACAAGCCATATTTCTGACTAAATCCTGAAAAATTACCCATAATTCTGCTGTGGTTAAGGAGTCGATTATTTAGGGCATTACTGTAGGTCACTGATCCACCCTATGGAGCCAGCAAACAGCTACTGTATATGTGTAGGTTCATAAAGAACAGGGAATGAGATATCGCATTAACCATGTAACCAGATACATTAGTCCATGTGAAATATCCCACTACACACAAATATGGAAAGTGATGGATCCAGTAATTATTGTTACAGAGCTCTTATCTGCCGCTATCAGTATCATTGTCTTATTGATGATGGTTAAGGGAAAACAGGTCATGACCGATATATCATACGTACTATAATATAATTGGCAATAGATGACGATCGCAACAGGGGAGTAGGGGGAGTTGAACGAAATTAATTAATATTTCACAGCAATCCTATCTGCCGCTATCAGTATCATTGTCTTATATTGATGCGATGAAGGAGGGTCAGGAAATACAGGTCACGACCCACATTTGGATCATGACAAAATATTTGGACTGATTTAGTACCCAATACATGGTTCGCACCATGGACACAACGAGCATTTATGTCTGAGCTTACATGCAAGTCACTGACCCTATCCCATCACGATGCCATTTACTGACAAGTTGGAGGTTCGAGTTATACTATAGTACCCCGCTGGACAAAACAAGTGTCCATTGGCACCGCGGTGTATTTGCCGTTCGGCTGCGGTGTCAGAGTTTGTAACTGCAGTTTAGCACCGCGGCCGAATGGCAAGTACACTGCGGCCCGAACGGCAAGTACACTGCAGCCGATAGGCAACTACCCTATGGTCAAATGGCATGTACACCGTGGTTAGATTTCTGGTTTCTATTGTCTTTTTTCAGTTTGATGAAAGTACACCGTGGCAAATACACCATGCGTAATCGCAATTTCACCGCGGCCCAACTGTAGTTAGCCGGTGGAGACGCGGTGTAGTTGCATTTCGGCCGCGGTGGCAATGCTAACCGCACTGCAGTTAAGTGGTACTTGTTTTGTCCAGCAGCGTATGTTCGTACAAAACAGGTCACGACCCACATATGGATCAAAACAAGACCGTTTTTTTTACATGAGGCGAGAGTGAATCTGGTTGTTATTCTGTTGGTCATCAGATGTTACACATGGGTCGGCAGTAGTATTCGTGAAATTAGCGAAGATATTTAAATAGAGCCTATTATTGGTCTTATATACTATATATAGATCAGATGATTGGATGATGTGGATGGTTCACGATGAGCTTTATCCATCTTAGATCAGATGATTGATTTACCCATAATTCTCATTGAGAGCTTTCCGATGAATGGCAACAAGCCATATTTCCGACTATTACCCATAATTCCGCTGTGGTTGAGGATTCGATTACTTTATAGGGCATTACTGTATTTAACAGGGAAATCATAGCAGCCAAGAGATATGGATGTTTGTGATGGCGAGGGCGGGTGGTAAGCATTCAGTCTGTGATGGTCACAACCCACATATATGGATCACGACATGACCTAGTTTTCAGGACATGGGGCCGAGAGCGAATCTGGTTGTAATTTTGAAGGTAAGCAGGTGTTGGGCATGGTTCGTGTGGTCATATGGAGGAGATACTAGTATTACGAGTAGCTGTGATGTATTAGCCTATTATCCATGTTCGGTCAGACGATTGGATTATCTCCAGTATTCCAACAGCTGTAGAGAGGGTAACGGAGTTATCAGAATCATCAGCATATCAAATCAAGATTTCAGAACATAAGAAAGATCCACCATACATCACAGAGAAATCATACCAGAAGCAGTTTTGTTGGTCAGTACAGTAATACTTAGGGCATTAACCCTTTACCCAACAGAACGGCCCTGTGCCAATGCATTCTCTTATATATGCGAGTCGACCATAGGTCGCCTCGCATATATAAGAGAATGCATTGGCTTAACACATTAAAAATTATAAAATTGTTAGATTTTTTTTAGGCCAATGCATTCTCTTATATATGCGAGGCGACCTATGGTCGACTCGCATATATAAGAGAATGCATATAAGAGAATGCATTGGCACAGGGCATAACTGTAACTATCACAATGTGGTCAAGAAGCCGGTTCCAATGATATCCATATTTGTATGGTTCTATTGAGACAGAGCGAAGATATTTTAGGCTGTTGAAGCTTTATTTGGCCGGTTTTGGCCGGTTTGTTGGGTAAAGGGTTAATGTAGGTGTTAGGCATGGGTTGGTAGATACATGGATGAGATGTTACAAGAAGCTGTGATATATTATCCTGTTAACCCTTTACCCAACAAACCGGCCAAAACCGGCAATAAAGCTTCAACAGCCTAAATTTAACACTTTTTACCATTTTTTCTTACATTCTTTAACAATTTTATAATTGTTAATGTGTTAAGCTAATGCATTCTCTTATATATGCGAGAGGCGACCTATGGTCGACTCGCATATATAAGAGAATGCATTGGCACAGGGCCGTTCTGTTGGGTAAAGGGTTAACTGTCTCAGGTCAGATGGTGGTTTGTTGGTCAGCAGGTGTTGGCCCTGATATCAGTTGAGAAGCTGTGGTATATTATCCTGTTAACTGTCTCAGGTCAGATGATGGGATTATCCTCAGTATTACAACAGATGTACAGAGGATCAGAATCATCAGCGTATCAATACAAGATGTAAGAACATAAGGAAGATCCATCTTACATTACAGAGAAATCATACTAGTAGCAGTTTTGTTGGTCAGTACAGTAATACTTAGGGCATTAATGTAGATGTTAGGCATGGGTTGGTAACTTGGTAGATACATGGGGGAGATATTACTAGAGGCTGTGATATATTATCCTGTTAACTGTCTCAGGTCAGATCATAAGATAATCTCCAGGATTACAACAGCTGTACAGAGAGGATAAGTGAGTTATCACAATCATCAGCGTATTATTACAAGATGTAAGAACATAATGGGCCATCAATCATATTTAAGGGGGAGGTCAAGGCCATCAATCATATTTAAGGGGGAGGTCAAGTGGCCAAATTTGAATGGAGATTTCCATGAAAATATGTGGCGCAAAAGTTAGTTACATACTTCTGAGTGTGATTTGATGCGGTATTGGAAACAACACCTGTATTTAGGTATTTATCTGGCCGGTCAACTTGGAACTTGTTCCAATATAATCATAGTGCATTTATATTTTAATATTATATTGATTTTTTTAAATGTAGGTTATGTGATGTAATTCCAACAAAAAAATTCTCAAAAATATATTTATTTCAAAATATTATAATTTACTTAGCGCACCTGACAGTTAAATATTATGAATGTTCAATGAAGTGACAGCTTCGGTTTCCAGACAACTGCATCATACATAACTTTTGCTCCGGAGATTTGCATTAAATCCCCATTCAAAATTGGTCACTTGACCTCCCCCTTATCAGAGTAACAGAGATATCATAGCAGGTCAAAAGTCATGGGTGGGTGTATGAGACACGTGTGGGGGAGATGGGGGGGGGGGGGGCTGTGAATGACATTTTCACTAAAAGATATACATGTAGATACTACAGAGATGTAAGAACATAATGAGCCATCAGTCATACATGTATTTAATAGAGATATCAAAGTAGGTCAAAAGTCATGGGTGGGTGTATGAGACACATGTGGGGGACTTGGGGGGGGGGGGGGGGGGCTGTGAATAACATTTCACATTTCACTACAAGATGTATATCCTACTGAGCTATTCCTCATACATTTACCTCAGCCCTCAAAATTAGGGTTAACCCTAACCCTAACCCTCATACATTTACCCCAGCCCTCAAAATTAGGGTTAACCCTAACCCTAACCCTATCCCTCATACATTTACCACAGCCCTCAAAATTAGGCAACAAATGGTTGAACTTATTATCTAAACATTTCCCTCAATAAATAGGGCGCCTTATGCACTTGTATGTGTACATGTACCTTTATTTATCTACTGTATATTTATCTGCTGTCTGCCTGTATGACCATAACACCCCTCCAAAGGAATAATAGACCATTCTGATTTCCGATGTACACTATTTAACTGGTTGGGATAATCTTTAGAAATGGTTAACACAATTGATTGATGTGGTCTTCATGTGGCATAGATTCCTTCATGTGGTATACTGGCTCAACAATTAAGTAGTATAAGAGAATGCACTGGCACATGATCTTTAATGCTGCACCAGCGTGGCTCCAGTCATTAATGGGTTAACACAATTGATTGATGTGGTCTTCATGTGGCATAGATTCCTTCATGTGGTGTACTAGCTCAACAATTAAGTAGTATAAGAGAATGCACTGGCACATGATATTTAATGCTGCACCAGCGCGGCTCCAGTCATTAATGGGTTAACACAATGATTGATGTGGTCTTCATGTAGCATAGATTCCTTCATGTGGTATACTGGCTCAACAATTAAGTAGTATAAGAGAATGCACTGGCACATGGTCTTTAATGCTGCACCAGCACGGCTCCAGTCATGACAGAGTTAACACAGTGATTGATGAGGTCTCATATAGTATAGATTCCTTCATGTGGTGTACTAGCTCAACAATTAAGTAGTATAAGAGAATGCACTGGCACATGATCTTTAATGCTGCACCAGCACGGCTCCAGTCATTAATGGGTTAACACAATGATTGATGAGGTCTTATATACTAGTAGCATAGATTCCTTCCTGTTAACACAATGATTGATGTGGTCTTCATATAGTATAGATTCCTTCATGTGGTGTAGTACCTTAACAATTAAGTAGTATAAGAAAATGCACTGGCACATGATCTTTAATGCTGCACCAGCGCCGCTCCCGCCATGAAAGGATTAACACAATGCCATTGGCCAGATGACAGTGAGAATACCTTGACCATATACACATGTAAGCCAGTGCATTCTCTTATAAATGCAAGGCTATGGGAGACTCCCATATACAGTAATGCCCTAAGTAATCGACTCTTTAACCACAGCAGAATTATGGGTAACTTTTCAGGATTTAGTCGGAAATATGGCTTGTTGCCATTCATCGGAAAGCTCTCACTGCCGATGAATGGCAACAAGCCACATTTCCGACTAAATCCTGAAAAGTTACCCATAATTCTGCTGTGGTTAAGGAGTCAATTATTTAGGGCATTACTGTATTATCTAGCCACTAATCAGGTCAGGGGAGCTTTCCGATGAATGGCAACAAGCCATATTTCCGACTAAATACTGAAAAGTTAACCATAATTCTGCTGTGGTTAAGGAGTCGATTACTTAGGGCATTACTGTATACAATGTACGAGAATAAACAGGCACATGGTCTTTAATGCTGCACCATCATGGCTCCAGTCATGAGAGAGTTAACACAATGCCATTGGCAATGCAGATGACAGTAAGAACTAATTCCCGAGTCAGCAACATGTGAGTCTGTATAAACCATAAGGAAGAGAACATGGAAGATGTATAGATTCACCACAAACCACAATAAAAGAGAAACATTGAATCATTCCCCACAACAATATGCAACAGTTGTGTAATGTTTTATGGCAAGCAGATGGCAGCATTTGGATGCATCGTTTTTTATGGCAGGCTTCCACATTATGTAGTGATTCCATGCAAAATGATTGACGAAAAAAAATGGAAAAACAGGAATACAGTAATGCCCTAAGTAATCGACTCTTTAACTACAGCAGAATTATGGGTAACTTTTCAGGATTTAGTCGGAAATATGGCTTGTTGCCATTCATCGGAAAGCTCTCAGTGACAGACAAGAGGTCTACATGTACATGCACTAAACAGAACGATCTAACAACCATTGAAAACGGCAGGCCTGAGCATAAGGTGCCTGTCATTTGCAGAATTTTTTATTATCAAATTTCTATAGAAACTTCTTCATTTAGATTCTATTTCTTTTTTAGTTCCCAATGTGTGTACATCACAACATTCGCCATTTGGGAACTTCAATCTGAGTCTATTTCTGACATAGCAGATGAGGACATCCAGAATGAGGTTCCAAAGATGGTAATTTGGTGATGCTAGCCCGCTATGCAGGATAGCATCACTAAAATCACACTCTGGGGGACCTCATTCAGCAAATGACAGGCACACTAAACTCAGACTTGAACAACTGTCAGCAAGCCTTGAAATAAGGGTGTCTGTCATTTGCAGAATGAGGTCCCCAGAGGGTGAATTTAGTGATGCTACCCCGCATAGCGGGCTAGCATCACCAAATTCACCCTCTGGGGACCTCATTCTGCTTACAACTCAGCAGAATGAGGTTCCCAGAGGGTGAAGTTGGTGATGCTAGCCCGCTATGCGGGGTAGCATCACTAAATTCACCCTCTGGGGACCTCATTCTGCAAATGACAGGCACACTATTTCAAGGCTTGAACTAGAATCAATTATAAACTCATCACAACCAAACTAGTTCACTGGGAAAATAGAACTCTGGATAAAAAGAAATCAAAAGCTTCTTTTTCGCAAAAAAAAACATGCTGCAGGAACCAGGGAGCACAGACGTATGGAAGAGAGGCGTATTGGGTGTCGAGACGGCGTTAAACATTCAGGTCTGTTTTCATATGATCAATGGACCAATGTAAGCAGAGAGCTCGATTCCGGATGAGAGGGGGATAACTATATCGGAACGGGAGGCAACATAACAATTCATATTAACCCAACCCTCACAAGAAGAATAGGATTTAACTCTATGGGAGAATCACATAGAGTAATGCCCTAAATAATCGACTCCCACAGCAGAATTATGGGAATTTTTTTAGGATTTAGTCAGAAATATGGCTTGTTGCCATTCATCAGAAAGTACTCAGTGAGAGCTTTCCAATGAATGGCAACAAGCCTTATTTCTGACTAAATCCTGAAAAGTTACCCATAATTCTGCTGTGGTTAAACAGTCGATTATTTAGGGCATTACTTTATCTCTATGAGGTGTTTGGGAAAATCGAATCAAAACTTCTAATTAACCCTTTCATGGTGGGAGCTGCGCTGGTGCAACATTAAAAATCCTGTGCCAGTGCATTCTCTTATATATGCCAGTCTCCCATAGACTCGCATATATATATAAGAGAATGCACTGGCTTACAAGGGCAATGTAAATATTGTTAGGCCAATGCATTCTCTTTTTTACTGGTACATGTACGCAAGGCTCCCTATGGGAGACTCGCATATATAAGAGAATGTATTGGCACAGGGTTTTCATAAAAATTTTAGGAAACTCCCATCATGGAAGGGTTTAAGTACATGTAGTTTTGGCAGCAACTGTACATACACATGTATCTAAAATCCAATTACAAGAATTCCAATTTATTCATCTGAGATATTCACTAAAACATACTGATAAGAGAGGGTGTAATTTATTGACCAAAATAGTGCAGTGAAATTCATCTGAATTGGACGTCTCAATCGCACGCAGCATCCGATACGAGAAACACGCAAAGTAGCAACTCGGGAGTGGAATCGTGCACAAAAAGTTCAATTAATATCCGGCAGGGAATTGGAATGGAACAATAAAATTCATATGTGTATTAGATGTCTTGATCACAGACCGGCAGCAACACGCCATGCAAAGTATCAACTCGGGAGTGAAATCGCGCACAAAAAGTTGAATTAATATTCGGACGGGGAATTGGAACGGAATAATGTAACCACGGAAAAACGGACCAAGTGATTTGAATGGGGACCATGGGAGTGGGATTGTTGGCTAGCCGAAAAAAACTAATGTCAATATTTTGTCTGCTGCACAGACTTAGATCGATATTAAAATTAGGAATCAGCGTGGTGGATCCTGTGAGCTCTGTTACAGATGATAAAGATACTAGCATGAGATTTGGAGGATACAGGTTATTGTGTTGTGTTTGGCAAATGAGGCTGTCAGAATCACAACCAAGCTTAACCATAGAGGATTTGCCTCAGATGAAATAAAACCATTGCCCTTTATAAATCCCAAGAGAATTTCTGGACCCTTTCTTTGCTATATAATAGAGACCTTTCTCAAAATCATGATAACGATTACGTACAGTAATGCTCTAATTAATCGACTCCATAACCACAGCAGAATTATGGGTAACTTTTCAGGATTTTAGTCCGAAATATGGCTTGTTGCATTCATTGGAAAGCTCTCGCCGAGAACTTTCCGATGAATGGCAACAAGCCATATTTCCGACTAAATCCTGAAAAGTTACCCATAATTCTGCTGTGGTTATGATGTCGATTAATTAGAGCATTACTGTATATGGACAATATTCTGCCAGTATACGGCCAAAAAATTTATCTTTACACAAGGGGTTCTTATGTGAGACGAAATATACCACATGCAGTTGTAAGTTGTGGGATTTTCTCAAACAAATTGTCATTGTGGGATAGACCTACTGTTATGCCCTAAGTAAATTGGCCATCTAACTGAAGTGGCACCCCAGTTTAACTGCGTTCCGTTTTAACCTAACCGCGGTTATAAGATGAGAACCGAATAAATTGTGCGGTTAAAATGGATACGTCGCGGTTAAACCGGTATATGTCGCTCTTAATGGAACAGATACTAGTACCATATGGCGTATATGGCGTGTCATGTTTTAGTTGCCATGCTCGTTAGATAAGTTAGCACAAATAACATGGCAGTGTCCCTTTCAATATCAATATTTTTTGTTGTGGATCTTCTATTTATTTTGGATAAATAGAACAGACATTCATATACCAATATGTTGTGTTTTGGGGTAAACGGAAGATTGTGATGTATGGTGTGAAAAAATAAGTGTTTTTGTGTGTTTTATTTATTTTTGGATTTCTTTTTATTATAATGTTGTATACTTTATAGTAGCCTTTTGGTGAAAATAACAGTTGGGCTAACCCCAATGGGTAATCGGAATTCTTACGGCCCATTTTCGACTTTAACCATCGATAAAATAAATATTTATTTAATTATATATAAATATAATTATTGGACAATTTAGCTGACGAGTGCCGGTCACTTTCAATGTAAGGAAACGCGTTTAAAATGGAACAACCGCTAAACGGAAAAAACGCATTTCAAACGGATTCGAGTGGATAATTATATAATAATATAAAGTGGGAGTTAGAGTCCCACACATGCATCATAAATGTAAAGTGAGGGAAACAAAAATGCGTTTAAACGGAACAACCGCACTCTTCAAACGTCGGGCATTATTAGGATATCGGAAACCGATATTTAAGTTTTCCGATCTTGCATTCGTTGCTATATAATCATAATTAACTACAAACGTGACACGCCAGCTAGATTCGCGAATTGCGTATGTACTATTACTAGTATTAAATTCAGCACTCTACTTTGCTTCAAACATAAGCATGTATTTTTTCTCAAGCCGAACAACGGACGTATACTAGAACATATACATGTACGTCAAAATTATACAGTTTTCAACAAGTCGGGATTAAAACATAAAATATATCGTGTTGAGTACCGATGGTGATAACAAAAACAAACAATCAACTCCTGGTCGATTTTGAAGTTACCACTTTGCCGTGATCACTAAAACACAAAACGATAACATACACTGGTAGATGCATGGGTAGTACCCCTCTCTTTCCCATTAAATATTCAAATACTGGAAGGTTAACGTTTATGTGCGGTGTAACCGCAGTTAAGGGTTATTAACTGCGGTAACCTAACCGCATGTAACTGCGATGCCACTGCAGTTACGGCAAATAACTGCGGTGTGGTTTCGGTTTAAACGCAGTTGTAAATGGATTATAACTGCAGTTAATGGGTCATTTACTTAGGGCATAACAGTACATGTGTGCAGGCCTCAGGCTAGGGGTTCAGAACAGGGAGACTTGAAGTCTCCCTCCAGGAAATTTAGGGAGACTTCAGGAAATTTAGGGAGACTTGTGTGTCCAGTTACTTTCACATAACCATAATTTAACTGAGATGGGAAAGGTTCTAAATATACCTTCAAATAGTTCCATATTGAATCAATGATTACAGTGACCACAAACATTTTGACAAGAGTGATGAGTTCTAATTATACATGTAGCACCTGTGAACTAAAAATTGCAAGTGCTTATGAGTGCCAGAGCAATTGCTCCTGTCTCCTGGGAAGGACTGCTGTTGGGAACTGTTCAGATTAAAAGTTGAACAATAAGTTCCTAAGGTAACTAACTACCTGTATTCATCAACGAATATTTAGTGAAGAATGGATTACATGTTGAGTTTCACTTTCTTGGACAGACATGTAGTGAACTACACATGTACATGTATATATAAGAAAGCTTATTTAAAATGAAATTCCTTTACAAAAATATCATTTACCGGGTATCTTATATTCTATATTTTTTATTTTTTATTGTATATTCAAAGCGAAAATTATGAAAGTTAAAATTTCAGCAGGGCACTCTTTCATAAATAAAGGAAGTGCATTGAATTATGGGAGGTCACGCTAGACAAATAAGCTGCTAGAATTTCATAGCTTCATATTTAAACCGATCAAATATCTTTTCACGCAAAACTTTGTCAAGCTCAATCGAAAAGCCATTTTAAGCGAAGTCAAATATATACAAACCACAAAATAGACTGTTATATTCCCCCGACCCATACTTTAATTTCAATTGATAAACTGTCAAATAGACTGTGGGATTTCCTACCCTACAGTTACACTGAATAGATGAACCATAGAGGCTGTTGTGTTTTATGACCTACAGGGCAGTTATTAGAATTTAGACAGTTTACATACATCAAACAGTGATATGACACTAGTTGGGATAATGGAGACCTTGAGTAAATATATTGTAGATAAAGTGGTTTTTCATGGTGTTAAGTTATTCTGAATAGCCTGGAACATCCTGTGTTTAAATCACATCAATCAGTTTGATATTTCCTACTGGTATGTGATGATTGATTTCAGGAAAGATGGGGGGGGGGGGTCATTGGGTGTGTACGGTATGTTGGAGGGGGGATTGCGGTGAGTTGGGGGATGGTGTGGGTGGGGGTATTTCCCTATGGTTAAATTGAATAGTTGTTTTCTGATCTACACAGGGCACCAGGGAGTTTACATACATTGTGGTGAGTTGGGGGATGGTGTGGGTGGGGGTATTTCCCTATGGTTAAATTGAATAGTTGTTTTCTGATCTACACAGGGCACCAGGGAGTTTACATACATTGTGGTGAGTTGGGGGATGGTGTGGGTGGGGGTATTTCCCTATGGTTAAATTGAATAGTTGTTTTCTGATCTACACAGGGCACCAGGGAGTTTACATACATTGTGGTGAGTTGGGGGATGGTGTGGGTGGGGGTATTTCCCTATGGTTAAATTGAATAGTTGTTTTCTGATCTACACAGGGCACCAGGGAGTTTACATACATTGTGGTGAGTTGGGGGATGGTGTGGGTGGGGGTATTTCCCTATGGTTAAATTGAATAGTTGTTTTCTGATCTACACAGGGCACCAGGGAGTTTACATACATTGTGGTGAGTTGGGGGATGGTGTGGGTGGGGGTATTTCCCTATGGTTAAATTGAATAGTTGTTTTCTGATCTACACAGGGCACCAGGGAGTTTACATACATTGTGGTGAGTTGGGGGATGGTGTGGGTGGGGGTATTTCCCTATGGTTAAATTGAATAGTTGTTTTCTGATCTACACAGGGCACCAGGGAGTTTACATACATTGTGGTGAGTTGGGGGATGGTGTGGGTGGGGGTATTTCCCTATGGTTAAATTGAATAGTTGTTTTCTGATCTACACAGGGCACCAGGGAGTTTACATACATTGTGGTGAGTTGGGGGATGGTGTGGGTGGGGGTATTTCCCTATGGTTAAATTGAATAGTTGTTTTCTGATCTACACAGGGCACCAGGGAGTTTACATACATTGTGGTGAGTTGGGGGATGGTGTGGGTGGGGGTATTTCCCTATGGTTAAATTGAATAGTTGTTTTCTGATCTACACAGGGCACCAGGGAGTTTACATACATTGTGGTGAGTTGGGGGATGGTGTGGGTGGGGGTATTTCCCTATGGTTAAATTGAATAGTTGTTTTCTGATCTACACAGGGCACCAGGGAGTTTACATACATTGTGGTGAGTTGGGGGATGGTGTGGGTGGGGGTATTTCCCTATGGTTAAATTGAATAGTTGTTTTCTGATCTACACAGGGCACCAGGGAGTTTACATACATTGTGGTGAGTTGGGGGATGGTGTGGGTGGGGGTATTTCCCTATGGTTAAATTGAATAGTTGTTTTCTGATCTACACAGGGCACCAGGGAGTTTACATACATTGTGGTGAGTTGGGGGATGGTGTGGGTGGGGGTATTTCCCTATGGTTAAATTGAATAGTTGTTTTCTGATCTACACAGGGCACCAGGGAGTTTACATACATTGTGGTGAGTTGGGGGATGGTGTGGGTGGGGGTATTTCCCTATGGTTAAATTGAATAGTTGTTTTCTGATCTACACAGGGCACCAGGGAGTTTACATACATTGTGGTGAGTTGGGGGATGGTGTGGGTGGGGGTATTTCCCTATGGTTAAATTGAATAGTTGTTTTCTGATCTACACAGG
>CP136068.1:2548170-2591828 GCA_032622095.1 Siphonodentalium dalli
AGGTCTGCTGTTATGGAGGTTTACTAAATATCACCTTTATTGGCCTTATGGTGTAGGGTCCTTAATATCACCTTTATTGGGCCTATGGTGTAGGTCTTAATAATCACCTTTATTGCCTTATGGTCTCTGTTATGGAGGATTACTATATACGCCTTTATTGGCCTTATGGTGTAGGTCTGCTGTTATGGAGGTTTACTAAATATCACCTTTATTGGCCTTATGGTGTAGGTCTTCTGTTATGCGAGGTTTACTAAATATCACCTTTATTGGCCTTATGGTGTAGGTCTGCTGTTATGGAGGTTTACTAATATCACCTTTATTGGCCTTATGGTGTAGGTCTGCTGTTATGGAGGTTTACTAAATATCACCTTTATTGGCCTTATGGTGTAGGTCTGCTGTTATGGAGGTTACTAAATATCACCTTTATTGGCCTTATGGTGTAGGTCTGCTGTTATGGAGGTTTACTAAATATCACCTTTATTGGCCTTATGGTGTAGGTCTGCTGTTATGGAGGTTTACTAAATATCACCTTTATTGGCCTTATGGTGTAGGTCTGCTGTTATGGAGGTTTACTAAATATCACCTTTATTGGCCTTATGGTGTAGGTCTGCTGTTATGGAGGTTTACTAAATATCACCTTTATTGGCCTTATGGTGTAGGTCTGCTGTTATGGAGGTTTACTAAATATCACCTTTATTGGACCTGAATGGTGTAGGTCTGCTGTTATGGAGGTTTACTAAATATCACCTTTATTGGCCTTATGGTGTAGGTCTGCTGTTATGGAGGTTTACTAAATATCACCTTTATTGGCCTTATGGTGTAGGTCTAGCTGTTATGGAGGTTTACTAAATATCACCTTTATTGGCCTTATGGTGTAGGTCTGCTGTTATGGAGGTTTACTAAATATCACCTTTATTGGCCTTATGGTGTAGGTCTGCTGTTATGGAGGTTTACTAAATATCACCTTTATTGGCCTTATGGTGTAGGTCTGCTGTTATGGAGGTTACTAAATATCACCTTTATTGGCCTTATGGTGTAGGTCTGCTGTTATGGAGGTTTACTAAATATCACCTTTATTGGCCTTATGGTGTAGGTCTGCTGTTATGGAGGTTTACTAAATATCACCTTTATTGGCCTTATGGTGTAGGTCTGCTGTTATGGAGGTTTACTAAATATCACCTTTATTGGCCTTATGGTGTAGGTCTGCTGTTATGGAGGTTTACTAAATATCACCTTTATTGGCCTTATGGTGTAGGTCTGCTGTTATGGAGGTTACTAAATATCACCTTTATTGGCCTTATGGTGTTGGTCTGCTGTTATGGAGGTTTACTAAATATCACCTTTATTGGCCTTATGGTGTAGGTCTGCTGTTATGGAGGTTTACTAAATATCACCTTTATTGGCCTTATGGTGTAGGTCTGCTGTTATGGAGGTTTACTAAATATCACCTTTATTGGCCTTATGGTGTAGGTCTGCTGTTATGGAGGTTAACTAAATATCACCTTTATTGGCCTTATGGTGTAGGTCTGCTTGTTACCTTGGAGGTTTACTAAATATCACCTTATTGGCCTTATGGTGTAGGTCTGCTGTTATGGAGGTTTACTAAATATCACCTTTATTGGCCTTATGGTGTAGGTCTGCTGTTATGGAGGTTTACTAAATATCACCTTTATTGGCCTTATGGTGTAGGTCTGCTGTTATGGAGGTTTACTAAATATCACCTTTATTGGCCTTATGGTGTAGGTCTGCTGTTATGGAGGTTTACTAAATATCACCTTTATTGGCCTTATGGTGTAGGTCTGCTGTTATGGAGGTTTACTAATATCACCTTTATTGGCCTTATGGTGTAGGTCTGCTGTTATGGAGGTTTACTAAATATCACCTTTATTGGCCTTATGGTGTAGGTCTGCTGTTATGGAGGTTTACTAAATATCACCTTTATTGGCCTTATGGTGTAGGTCTGCTGTTATGGAGGGTTTACTAAATATCACCTTTATTGGCCTTATGGTGTAGGTCTGCTGTTATGGAGGTTTACTAAATATCACCTTTATTGGCCTTATGGTGTAGGTCTGCTGTTATGGAGGTTTTACTAAATATCACCTTTATTGGCCTTATGGTGTAGGTCTGCTGTTATGGAGGTTTACTAAATATCACCTTTATTGGCCTTATGGTGTAGGTCTGCTGTTATGGAGGTTTACTAAATATCACCTTTATTGGCCTTATGGTGTAGGTCTGCTGTTTATGGAGGTTTACTAATATCACCTTTATTGGCCTTATGGTGTAGGTCTGCTGTTATGGAGGTTTACTAAATATCACCTTTATTGGCCTTATGGTGTAGGTCTGCTGTTATGGAGGTTTACTAAATATCACCTTTATTGGCCTTATGGTGTAGGTCTGCTGTTATGGAGGTTTACTAAATATCACCTTTATTGGCCTTATGGTGTAGGTCTGCTGTTATGGAGGTTTACTAAATATCACCTTTATTGGCCTTATGGTGTAGGTCTGCGTACATATCACCTTTATTGGCCTTATGGTGTAGGTCTGCTGTTATGGAGGTTTACTAAATATCACCTTTATTGGCCTTATGGTGTAGGTCTGCTGTTATGGAGGTTTACTAAATATCACCTTTATTGGCCTTATGGTGTAGGTCTGCTTACATAATCACCTTTATTGGCCTTATGGTGTAGGTCTGCTGTTATGGAGGTTTACTAAATATCACCTTTTATTGGCCTTATGGTGTAGGTCTGCTGTTATGGAGGTTTACTAAATATCACCTTTATTGGCCTTATGGTGTAGGTCTGCTGTTATGGAGGTTTACTAAATATCACCTTTATTGGCCTTATGGTGTAGGTCTGCTGTTATGGAGGTTTACTAAATATCACCTTTATTGGCCTTATGGTGTAGGTCTGCTGTTATGGAGGTTTACTAAATATCACCTTTATTGGCCTTATGGTGTAGGTCTGCTGTATGGGGTACTAATATCACCTTTATTGGCCTTATGGTGTAGGTCTGCTGTTATGGAGGTTTACTAAATATCACCTTTATTGGCCTTATGGTGTAGGTCTGCTGTTATGGAGGTTTACTAAATATCACCTTTATTGGCCTTATGGTGTAGGTCTGCTGTTATGGAGGTTTACTAAATATCACCTTTATTGGCCTTATGGTGTAGGTCTGCTGTTATGGAGGTTTACTAAATATCACCTTTATTGGCCTTATGGTGTAGGTCTGCTGTTATGGAGGTTTACTAAATATCACCTTTATTGGCCTTATGGTGTAGGTCTGCTGTTATGGAGGTTTACTAAATATCACCTTTATTGGCCTTATGGTGTAGGTCTGCTGTTATGGAGGTTTACTAAATATCACCTTTATTGGCCTTATGGTGTAGGTCTGCTGTTACGGAGGTTTACTAATATCACCTTTATTGGCCTTATGGTGTAGGTCTGCTGTTATGGAGGTTTACTAAATATCACCTTTATTGGCCTTATGGTGTAGGTCTGCTGTTACTGGAGGTTTACTAAATATCACCTTTATTGGCCTTATGGTGTAGGTCTGCTGTTATGGAGGTTTACTAAATATCACCTTTATTGGCCTTATGGTGTAGGTCTGCTGTTAAGGAGGTTTACTAAATATCACCTTTATTGGCCTTATGGTGTAGGTCTGCTGTTATGGAGGTTTACTAAATATCACCTTTATTGGCCTTATGGTGTAGGTCTGCTGTTATGGAGGTTTACTAAATATCACCTTTATTGGCCTTATGGTGTAGGTCTGCTGTTATGGAGGTTTACTAAATATCACCTTTATTGGCCTTATGGTGTAGGTCTGCTGTTATGGAGGTTTACTAAATATCACCTTTATTGGCCTTATGGTGTAGGTCTGCTGTTATGGAGGTTTACTAAATATCACCTTTATTGGCCTTATGGTGTAGGTCTGCTGTTATGAAGGTTTACTAAATATCACCTTTATTGGCCTTATGGTGTAGGTCTGCTGTTATGGAGGTTTACTAAATATCACCTTTATTGGCCTTATGGTGTAGGTCTGCTGTTATGGAGGTTTACTAAATATCACCTTTATTGGCCTTATGGTGTAGGTCTGCTGTTATGGAGGTTTACTAAATATCACCTTTATTGGCCTTATGGTGTAGGTCTGCTGTTATGGAGGTTTTACTAAATATCACCTTTATTGGCCTTATGGTGTAGGTCTGCTGTTATGGAGGTTTACTAAATATCACCTTTATTGGCCTTATGGTGTAGGTCTGCTGTTATGGAGGTTTACTAAATATCACCTTTATTGGCCTTATGGTGTAGGTCTGCTGTTATGGAGGTTTACTAAATATCACCTTTATTGGCCTTATGGTGTAGGTCTGCTGTTATGGGAGGTTTACTAAATATCACCTTTATTGGCCTTATGGTGTAGGTCTGCTGTTATGGAGGTTTACTAAATATCACCTTTATTGGCCTTATGGTGTAGGTCTGCTTAAATATCACCTTTATTGGCCTTATGGTGTAGGTCTGCTGTTATGGAGGGTTTACTAAATATCACCTTTATTGGCCTTATGGTGTAGGTCTGCTGTTATGGAGGTTTACTAAATATCACCTTTATTGGCCTTATGGTGTAGGTCTGCTGTTATGGAGGTTTACTAAATATCACCTTTATTGGCCTTATGGTGTAGGTCTGCTGTTATGGAGGTTTACTAAATATCACCTTTATTGGCCTTATGGTGTAGGTCTGCTGTTATGGAGGTTTACTAAATATCACCTTTATTGGCCTTATGGTGTAGGTCTGCTGTTATGGAGGTTTACTAAATATCACCTTTATTGGCCTTATGGTGTAGGTCTGCTGTTATGGAGTTTACTAAATATCACCTTTATTGGCCTTATGGTGTAGGTCTGCTGTTATGGAGGTTTACTAAATATCACCTTATTGGCCTTATGGTGTAGGTCTGCTGTTATGGAGGTTTACTAAATATCACCTTTATTGGCCTTATGGTGTAGGTCTGCTGTTATGGAGGTTTACTAAATATCACCTTTATTGGCCTATGGTGTAGGTCTGCTGTTATGGAGTTTACTAAATATCACCTTTATTGGCCTTATGGTGTAGGTCTGCTGTTATGAGGTTTACTAAATATCACCTTTATTGGCCTTATGGTGTAGGTCTGCTGTTATGGAGGTTTACTAAATATCACCTTTATTGGCCTTATGGTGTAGGTCTGCTGTTATGGAGGTTTACTAAATATCACCTTTATTGGCCTTATGGTGTAGGTCTGCTGTTATGGAGGTTTACTAAATATCACCTTTATTGGCCTTATGGTGTAGGTCTGCTGTTATGGAGGTTTACTAAATATCACCTTTATTGGCCTTATGGTGTAGGTCTGCTGTTATGGAGGTTTACTAAATATCACCTTTATTGGCCTATGGTGTAGGTCTGCTGTTATGGAGGTTTACTAAATATCACCTTTATTGGCCTTATGGTGTAGGTCTGCTGTTATGGAGGTTTACTAAATATCACCTTTATTGGCCTTATGGTGTAGGTCTGCTGTTATGGAGGTTTACTAAATATCACCTTTATTGGCCTTATGGTGTAGGTCTGCTGTTATGGAGGTTTACTAAATATCACCTTTATTGGCCTTATGGTGTAGGTCTGCTGTTATGGAGGTTTACTAAATATCACCTTTATTGGCCTTATGGTGTAGGTCTGCTGTTATGGAGGTTTACTAAATATCACCTTTATTGGCCTTATGGTGTAGGTCTGCTGTTATGGAGGTTTACTAAATATCACCTTTATTGGCCTTATGGTGTAGGTCTGCTGTTATGGAGGTTTACTAAATATCACCTTTATTGGCCTTATGGTGTAGGTCTGCTGTTATGGAGGTTTACTAAATATCACCTTTATTGGCCTTATGGTGTAGGTCTGCTGTTATGGAGGTTTACTAAATATCACCTTTATTGGCCTTATGGTGTAGGTCTGCTGTTATGGAGGTTTACTAAATATCACCTTTATTGGCCTTATGGTGTAGGTCTGCTGTTATGGAGGTTTACTAAATATCACCTTTATTGGCCTTATGGTGTAGGTCTGCTGTTATGGAGGTTTACTAAATATCACCTTTATTGGCCTTATGGTGTAGGTCTGCTGTTATGGAGGTTTACTAAATATCACCTTTATTGGCCTTATGGTGTAGGTCTGCTGTTATGGAGGTTTACTAAATATCACCTTTATTGGCCTTATGGTGTAGGTCTGCTGTTATGGAGGTTTACTAAATATCACCTTTATTGGCCTTATGGTGTAGGTCTGCTGTTATGGAGGTTTACTAAATATCACCTTTATTGGCCTTATGGTGTAGGTCTGCTGTTATGGAGGTTTACTAAATATCACCTTTATTGGCCTTATGGTGTAGGTCTGCTGTTATGGAGGTTTACTAAATATCACCTTTATTGGCCTTATGGTGGTAGGTCTGCTGTTATGGAGGTTTACTAAATATCACCTTTATTGGCCTTATGGTGTAGGTCTGCTGTTATGGAGGTTTACTAAATATCACCTTTATTGGCCTTATGGTGTAGGTCTGCTGTTATGGAGGTTTACTAAATATCACCTTTATTGGCCTTATGGTGTAGGTCTGCTGTTATGGAGGTTTACTAAATATCACCTTTATTGGCCTTATGGTGTAGGTCTGCTGTTATGGAGGTTTACTAAATATCACCTTTATTGGCCTTATGGTGTTAGGTCTGCTGTTATGGAGGTTTACTAAAATATCACCTTTATTGGCCTTATGGTGTAGGTCTGCTGTTATGGAGGTTTACTAAATATCACCTTTATTGGCCTTATGGTGGTAGGTCTGCTGTTATGGAGGTTTACTAAATATCACCTTTATTGGCCTTATGGTGTAGGTCTGCTGTTATGGAGGTTTACTAAATATCACCTTTATTGGCCTTATGGTGTAGGTCTGCTGTTATGGAGGTTTACTAAATATCACCTTTATTGGCCTTATGGTGTAGGTCTGCTGTTATGGAGGGTTACTAAATATCACCTTTATTGGCCTTATGGTGTAGGTCTGCTGTTATGGAGGTTTACTAAATATCACCTTTATTGGCCTTATGGTGTAGGTCTGCTGTTATGGAGGTTTACTAAATATCACCTTTATTGGCCTTATGGTGTAGGTCTGCTGTTATGGAGGTTTTACTAAATATCACCTTTATTGGCCTTATGGTGTAGGTCTGCTGTTATGGAGGTTTACTAAATATCACCTTTATTGGCCTTATGGTGTAGGTCTGCTGTTATGGAGGTTTACTAAATATCACCTTTATTGGCCTTATGGTGTAGGTCTGCTGTTATGGAGGTTTACTAAATATCACCTTTATTGGCCTTATGGTGTAGGTCTGCTGTTATGGAGGTTTACTAAATATCACCTTTATTGGCCTTATGGTGTAGGTCTGCTGTTATGGAGGTTTACTAAATATCACCTTTATTGGCCTTATGGTGTAGGTCTGCTGTTATGGAGGTTACTAAATATCACCTTTATTGGCCTTATGGTGTAGGTCTGCTGTTATGGAGGTTTACTAAATATCACCTTTATTGGCCTTATGGTGTAGGTCTGCTGTTATGGAGGTTTACTAAATATCACCTTTATTGGCCTTATGGTGTAGGTCTGCTGTTATGGAGGTTTACTAAATATCACCTTTATTGGCCTTATGGTGTAGGTCTGCTGTTATGGAGGTTTACTAAATATCACCTTTATTGGCCTTATGGTGTAGGTCTGCTGTTATGGAGGTTTACTAAATATCACCTTTATTGGCCTTATGGTGTAGGTCTGCTGTTATGGAGGTTTACTAAATATCACCTTTATTGGCCTTATGGTGTAGGTCTGCTGTTATGGAGGTTTACTAAATATCACCTTTATTGGCCTTATGGTGTAGGTCTGCTGTTATGGAGGTTTACTAAATATCACCTTTATTGGCCTTATGGTGTAGGTCTGCTGTTATGGAGGTTTACTAAATATCACCTTTATTGGCCTTATGGTGTAGGTCTGCTGTTATGGAGGTTTACTAAATATCACCTTTATTGGCCTTATGGTGTAGGTCTGCTGTTATGGAGGTTTACTAAATATCACCTTTATTGGCCTTATGGTGTAGGTCTGCTGTTATGGAGGTTTACTAAATATCACCTTTATTGGCCTTATGGTGTAGGTCTGCTGTTATGGAGGTTTACTAAATATCACCTTTATTGGCCTTATGGTGTAGGTCTGCTGTTATGGAGGTTTACTAAATATCACCTTTATTGGCCTTATGGTGTAGGTCTTAATATCACCTTTATTGGCCTTATGGTGTAGGTCTGCTGTTATGGAGGTTTACTAAATATCACCTTTATTGGCCTTATGGTGTAGGTCTGCTGTTATGGAGGTTTACTAAATATCACCTTTATTGGCCTTATGGTGTAGGTCTGCTGTTATGGAGGTTTACTAAATATCACCTTTATTGGCCTTATGGTGTAGGTCTGCTGTTATGGAGGTTTACTAAATATCACCTTTATTGGCCTTATGGTGTAGGTCTGCTGTTATGGAGGTTTACTAAATATCACCTTTATTGGCCTTATGGTGTAGGTCTGCTGTTATGGAGGTTTACTAAATATCACCTTTATTGGCCTTATGGTGTAGGTCTGCTGTTATGGAGGTTTACTAAATATCACCTTTATTGGCCTTATGGTGTAGGTCTGCTGTTATGGAGGTTTACTAAATATCACCTTTATTGGCCTTATGGTGTAGGTCTGCTGTTATGGAGGTTTACTAAATTCAGTCCTTAAGTGACAATCCTCGATGTTATAGTCGTGTAGAGTTACCCATTGAGGATGTAATATGATGAATGTCTTAAATGTTTTTACATCAGATCCCAAAATTTAACACAACATAAAGTTAACTTTAAGTGAAAGGGACACTATTAGATTGGTCATGTATATCTAATTCAATTGTCTGAAGTCATTTCACTTAAAGTGTTCAGACAATTGAATTAGATGTACATGACAAATCTAATAGTGTCCATTTCACTTAAAGTGTTCAGACAATTGAATTAGATATACATGACAAATCTAATAGTGTCCATTTCACTTAAAGTGTTCAGACAATTGAATTAGATATACATGACAAATCTAATAGTGTCCATTTCACTTAAAGTCTTCAGACAATTGAATTAGATATACATGACAAATCTAATTGTGTTCATTTCACTTGAAGTGTTCAGACAATTGAATTACCGCTATACTTAAAGTAATTGACCACCAATAACGTGGTGTCACCCCGTTAATACCACGGTACTATACCGCAGTATCCTCCAATACCGCGGTACTGATACCGCTTGTTAATGCGAACAAGTATGTGGGAGTAAATACCTCCCCTCAAAGAGTTCCATGAAAATCACTGCGGTATAAAAAAATTAATGCAGTGCCCGCTAAAAGACCGCGGTATTCAAAAAAATTAATGCGGTGCCCGCTAAAAGACTGCAGTATCATTATCGCCCAATACCGTAACTCCACCGCCGTGACCATCTCGATACCGCTACCGTTTATTACCGGTATCACCGCGGTCATGACCGGGGTATCACCCCATTTTTCTGGTCAATTACTTTGAGAATAGCGGTAGATATACATGACAAATCTAATAGTGTCCATTTCACTTAAAGTCTTCAGACAATTGAATTAAATATACATGACAAATCTAATAGTGTCCATTTCACTTGAAGTGTTCAGCCAATTGAATTAAATATACATGACAATCTAATAGTGTCCATTTCACTTAAAGTCTTCAGCCAATTGAATTAAATATACATGACAAATCTAATAGTGTCCATTTCACTTAAAGTCTTCAGACAATTGAATTAGATATACATGACAAATCTAATAGTGTCCATTTCACTTGAAGTGTTCAGACAATTGAATTAGATATACATGAGAGCTTTCCGATTAATGGCAACAAGCCATATTTCCGACTAAATCCTGAAAAGTTACCCATAATTATAATGTGGTCAAGGAGACGATTAATTAGAGCATTACTGGAAAATGATTATAATGAGTAAGTACAATGTACATGATAAACGCTGCATGCAGTGCTGGAACTTACACGTGTGATGAATGCAACATGGTATATAAATCGCAAGCATCTGGGACAACGACCCATCTAAGCATCCAGCACTACATAAACAGGCTACCCTGCGACTGTTGTTGTATCTTCAAGTTTATAACAACGGATGTTTCCCAGTGCCGATTTGCAATTGTGCATGTACATGCAAACTCTAAAAATTGCACGTGATTTTAATTCCGATAATCCGTTTAGTGGTTATACATTTAATCGTCGTGACGACCGCATGGACGTTTTAATGTGTGTTTTCTCTCGACAATTCTCAATTGAAGTTAATAGTATCAGGAACGATGGTTGATCGCCACATAAGTTATGATGGAACTTCATGGAAGTTCATAGAGCGTTTCACAAATTGTCTAATCTGACATTAAATGCCTAATTGAGAATGCAACACACAGGTATGATTCGATTCGATATTCGATTCGATATTCGATTCGATATTCGATTCGATTTCGTCAACTCGATTCGATATCCGATTCGATCAAAATCTCCAATTCGCAGGACCCTAATGTATGTACATGTCAAGCCTGGATATAAGAGGTCGGACACGGTCATTGACCGAGCCAAATACACCGATGACCGGCGCCGCCTTATTATCGTCCGTCAGTTTGTCCGGCGCCCATTATCTTCACAAAAAATATATAATTAAGGGGAAAACAACAAGTAGATGTATTATCCGCGGCAAAGACATTCAATTACCACTACTGTGCACTAAATATCAAATCCCCCCACCAATACAACGCGTTTTACCGAAAACATGTTAATGATCCGTTCCGTATACAGGACCTATAAATGTAATTTTAATGCAACCTCTAACCTAAATTGTCCGCGATTGATGATTGATCGCAAACTGCGAATTATCGCTGCCTTCACGTCCGCACTATTTACGACTTTCTATTTTTAGAATGTGAAAAAACACAGAAAAAATGGCTGCCACTGGGGGGAAACACCAACCAAGAAATACACTTCGTCGTGTTTTTCTCGTTTGACGTAAGATACACGGAGATGTCACAAGTTATATCAGCACAAGTGTAATATATTCCACAAGTTAAGGGTGTTAGTTGGAGATTCCGAAAAAATTCATACCGGGTAGTTTTTAAAACATGCATGAAAATAGAGCCTCTATTTAAAATATATATGTCCGGGACATCCCATATACTTCAAATTTGCGATCCGGTGTGGTTCCTGGGTAGCATGTCACAACAGTCACATGTGTGACGTGTCAGTTCTTGTCTATTGACTTAGGCATGGGGCCATGGGCTAACATACTGAGAAAAAACAGGGCCTTGGTAACCACTGCCTAATAATGTAATAGTATTTTTGAAACTGGAAAAGAATTCAGCAGAGACATACTGTAAATGACAGCCTTGTCTGACTTTGCACCCCTGTCACATTATGACATAATATGAGCTTCAGCTAAAAGTTATGTAAAACACCATAATTCATAACATGGTACATCAATGAATCTAATTTTTGCATTGGAATGGGCTAAAAAACAACTAATTGCTGCTATTTATTGATACCAGGTAAATGACAGACACACTTTTCAATTGTCAGACGCCGAATCTTTGGTGCCTGTCATTTTGTCATACACTCAAAAAAAATTATATCCAGGCTTGGTACATGTACACTAGTATAATCAGTAAATACATCTACATGTACTCTAGTTTGGTACTAGTTAGTAGTTACTTGATTCTACATGTACTCTAGTTTGGTACTAGTTAGTAGTTACTTGATTCCCAGTCATTTATTCGTAGGGATGTTCCACTAATAAGTTCAATAGTAGATATTCGCACTGATTGGCATTATAATTTTGACTCATCTTGGACTTACTAGTACACACCAGATATATCATTTGTAAAAATTATTATACCTATTGTTATTGTACAAATAAAATGTAATCTAAAAAAAAATCTAATCTACGATTCAATAGTAGATATCTGCATTATAATTTGGACTCATCTTGGACTTACTAGTACACACCAGATATGTCATTTATTAATCAAAAGCAGGGACCAACATGGTGCAAATTCTATGCGCCAAAACAAACCCGACAATTCTATTGTAGAAAGGGCCAAAAAATATAAACTAAATATCATGTTACCCACCTATATGCCTTCTAATCAAAACATTCTCCTATATAAAGAATCAGTCAAACAACAGGAAAATCAAACAACATAAAAACATCACCAGCCGTGTCTAGGAGAAAGCAGAAGTGACGGTGGATTCATAGCCAATGATAACAAACTCTTTTCATACAGGCTGGTGTCTGATGGATAGACATCACAGTTAAAAGACCAAACAGTCAATACTCAAGCTTGAGATTAGTGTGCCTGTCATTTGCAGAATGAGGTCCCCAGAGGGTGAATTTAGTGATGTTATCCCGCATAGCGGGCTAGCATCACTATATTCACCCTTTGGGGACCTCATTCTGCTTAGGCCTCATCTTCTCTGGAAAGTCTCTTTATTATAAAATTTCTATAGAAACTTCTTCACATTTCTTTTTTAGTTTATTTTTTGTATATCCCCAAATTGGCAGACGACAAATTGCATAATCAAGGTTCCCAATGGGTGTACATCACAATATTCACCATTTGGGAACTTCAATCTGAGTCTATGTCTCCCATAGCAGGCTAAGCAGGATAGCGTCACTAAATTCACCCTCTGGGGACCTCATTCTGCAAATGACAGGCACACTAAACTCAGGCTTGTCAATAATAATAGTGTATGAGTTGGTATACACTAAAGCTTATAAACTAAATTCCCTATACTGTTATGCCCTAAGTAAATGACCCATTAACTGCAGTTATAATCCGTTTACAACTGCGGTTAAACCGTAACCGCACCGCAGTTATTTGCCGTAACTGCGGTGGCATCTCAGTTACATGCGGTTAGGTCACCGCAGTTAATAACCCTTAACCGCACGTAAACGTTAACCTTCCGGTATTTGAATATTTAATGGGAAAGAGAGGGGTACTACCCATGCATCTACCAGTGTATGTTATCGTTTTGTGTTTTAGCGATCACGGCAAAGTGGTAATTTAACTTCATAATCGACCAGGAGTTGATTGTATGTTTTTGTTATCACCATCGGTACTCAACACGATATATTTTATGTTTTAATCCTGACTTGTTGAAAACTGTATAATTTTGACGTATATGTTCTAGTATACGTCCGTTGATCGGCTTGTGAAAAAATACATGCTTATGTTTGAAGCAAAGTAAAGTGCTGAATTTAATACTATTAATAGTACATACGCAATTCGCGAATCTAGCTGGCGTGTCACGTTTGTAGTTAATTATGTATAATTTTGTATATTTTTGATGTATATGTAACTGGCGTGTCACGTTTGTAGTTAATTATGATTATATAGCAACGAATGCAAGATCGGAAAACTTAAATATCGGTTTCCGATATCCGAATAATGCCCGACGTTTGAAGAGTGTGGTTGTTCCGTTTAAACGCATTTTTGTTTCCCTCACTTTACATTTATGATGCATGTGTGGGACTCTAACCCCCACTTTATATTATTATATAATTATCCACTCGAATCCGTTTTATCCGTTTTGCGGTTGTTCCATTTTAAACGCGTTTCCTTACATTGAAAGTGACCGGCACTCGTCAGCTAAATTGTCGAATAATTATATTTATATAAAATTATATAAATATTTATTTTATCGATGGTTAAAGTCGAAAATGGGCCGTAAGAATTCCGATTACCCGTCGGGGTTAGCCCAACTGTTATTTTCACCAAAAGGCTACTATAAAGTATACAACATTATAATAAAAAGAAATCCAAAAATAAATAAAACACACAAAAACACTTTTATTTTTTCACACCATACATCACAATCTTCCGTTTACCCAAAACATAACATATTGGTATATGAATGTCTGTTCTATTTATCCAAAATAAATAGAAGATCCACAACAAAAAATATTGATATTGAAAGGGACACTGCCATGTTATTTGTGCTAACTTGTCTAACGAGCATGGCAACTAAAACATGACACGCCATATACGCCATATGGTATTAGTATCTGTTCCATTAAGAGCGACATATAACGGTTTAACCGCGACGTATCCGTTTTAACCGCACAATTTATTCGGTTCTCACGTTTTAAACACATCTTATAACCGCGGTTAGGTTAAAACGGAACGCAGTTAAACTGGGGTGCCACTTCAGTTAGATGGGCCATTTACTTAGGGCATAACAGTATTTCATATTAACTGCATCATGTCAAATGGAGGTATCTCGAATCTCATACATGATGGAATCAGGTGTTGTTATCCCAGGGATGCATTAATCTGCATCAACCCTTTCATGACGGGAGCTGCGCTGGTGCAGCGTTAAAGATCATGTGCCAGTGAAATCTCATATGTACAATGTATCGGAGTCTCCCATAGGGAGCCTCACATATATAAGAGAATGCATTGTCTTACAAAGTCAATGTAAATATTATTAGGGCAATGTATTCTCTTATATATGTGAGGCTCCCTATGGGAGATTCACATATGTTAGAGAATGCATTGGCACAGGGTTTTTGCAAAAATTTCTGGAAGATCCAGTAATGGAAATGTTAATCTACCCGTATGGAGCCCCTCACAAACATGAGCAGACGACACTCAGCAATACAAGCTGCCACCTTTATGGGGCTCCCTACAGGAAGCTCCAGTCATGGAAGTGTTAAACTACCCTTATGGAGCCCTTCACAAACATGAGCAGACGACACTCAGCAATACAAGCTGCCACCTGCCATTCCAGTCATGGAATGGTTAAAGGACAATAACCAAGGGGGATGGGGTCTCCATACTATGTGTGAGGCTCCCTGTGGGTTTAACAACCCAGATTTTAGGTTATATATTTTTTACTTCTACTCCAAGCTTAGGACTGTTTTCTTATGGTATGCCGATAGTTTTTGGTCACCTGTTAGTGCCGGATCTTATGCTATCCCTGATGGTTTTTGGTCACCTGTTAGTGCTGGACAACTCCTTTACAAACAAATGAGGAATGAAATGAGCAACCTCTCATTATATAACTAATATTAACTATGCCAGATTGTTTTCATATTGGATTACAAACTTGCTTTATGCATGACCCCTATATATATATATAGGAAGACAATGAATATGGATTTTTATATTTATCAGTAAATTGGCTACCACACATTATATTTTTGAAATGTCTGATTCTGTGGAAAGACCAGCAAAACGCCAACGATACAATTAAAAGTTTAAGGACTCGTGGTCTCGTGAAATGGTATGATAAAATTCAAAAGAAACATATGTTCTAGATTTTAAACTTTACAAGTCCGTTCCTGAATTGTACTCTTTAACATGACAGTTGAAATCTCGTGAGATCTAAATGAAACTGAAAGTAGTTTACGGTTGTTGATACGTGGCCTACAATGTTTTCTCTATAAATGATACAATAAAATGTATAACTGCACAGTAACTGTTTTCCTGAAGAATACTTTGTTAATTTGTTATCAAACTTGCATGTTTCTATGTGAAAGATGATAAACAAATTTGTTTTTATTTTTTTCTTTATTGAAATTACAAAAATGCAAAAGGAATTCAATTATTTAAAATCTCCCGGATGGTGACCCCAATCTCACGGAAAATCTTGACCAATCTCCCGGAAAATATTTTTTGAGGGTAACAGGTCTATTAAACAGGGGCATGCAGGATTTTGTTTTCATCGACCAAAAATGGGCTTCAATCCTCAGGCCAATACGACAGACCTCGGCCTCATAACTCGGTCAATGTGGAAACAACCAATTAAGTATTTGATTAATTAGCAACATTGACAATAATTGTTTCACAGGATGAATATATTAACATAGATATACCATTGTGTGCTTTATTAAATTAACAATTATTTCAGCAATTTTTATTCTTGTGAACTTTGTGAAGAACTTGCAGCGATTTCACAGTACAATTGGGAATGATATTGATACGGATACATGTTGTTCATCCACGTACATGTATATTTACTCCCAAAAACAGTGACTGTCCATAATTCACCGAAATCAACTGCAATCTATCTTCCGTCGACCCAATATTCTTTGCCGATCGAGCTAATTACGTATGACGTCATTTACGTTACTTAATGACTTATTGGCCGCGTTTTCTACTTATTGGCCGACTTTTTGTTGCGGCCGACTTTTTGTTACTTATGACGCAGGCAGCATTCTACTTATTGCGGCCGATAACCTGTAGCTAATTAATAATCAGGTTTAAATCACCAAATTCTGGCCCAATAATTTCCAATTCACAGAAAGTCTCGTGAACAAAAGACATAAAATCCCTTTCATTTTATGAATATTTTCCCTTCCTCTTACTACATTCACATGAAATAAGAATGAACGCTTTAACCCTTTACCCAACAAACCGGCCAAAACCGGCCAAATAAAGCTTCAACAGCCTAAAATATCTTTGGTCTGTCTCAATAGAACCATACAAATATGGATATCATTGGAACCGGCTCCTTGACCACATTGTGATAGTTACAGTTATGCCCTGTGCCAATGCATTCTCTTATATATGCGAGTCGACCATAGGTCGCCTCGCATATATAAGAGAATGCATTGGCCTAAAAAAAAATCTTTTTTTAACACTTTTTACCATTTTTTCTTACATTCTTTAACAATTTTATAATTTTTAATGTGTTAAGCCAATGCATTCTCTTATATATGCGAGGCGACCTATGCATTGGCACAGGGCCCTTCCATGATGGGAGCTGTGATGGGGCAACATTAATGCACCGATGCCAGTGCATTCTCTTATATACAGTAATGCCCTAAATAATCGACTCCTTAACCAAAGCAGAATTATGGGTAACTTTTCACGATTATTTAGGGCATTACTATATATACATGTACTGGTATAACAGCCATTTCCGAAAAAATCTGTTTTATAAAAAACAGGCATTAAAAAGAGTTGATTATTGTTTAGAGTTGTGTGTTAAATTCATCATAAATCATTGAATGAAATATCATGCGGAGGTCAATACTCAATATACAACAAAAAACAAGCTCTTGAATGACTAGTGTATAGCAGAGGAATTCTAGGCATGCTGAGAAAATGCAGAGGAATTCTAGGCACGCTGAGAAAATGCAGATTGATTGATTGATTGATTGGGGTTTTATGTCGCTTTAGCCACTAAGGCCATATCACGACATTGCCAGTTTTAATGGTGGAGGAAATCCGCACACTTACGGCTAATCTAACAGTGATTTCAATGGCTGATAAACTCGTCGACCATGTGCGGCAAACCACCGGCCATCGGCAAGTAACTGACAACTTTCCCAGATAACGATTTCGAGTTACAAAGTCCACGATGGAAACATGTGGATTTGAACCCTTATCGCCAACGCTGGAAGGCGAAAACGGCTTGGAGTTGTACCCCTAACCGATTGAGCCACCGAGGCCCCGAGAAAATGCAGAGGAATTCTAGGCACGCTGAGAAAATGCAGAGGAATTGTGACGCAGATAAAGAATTGTGATGCACATCGGGCCTCAGCCTAGGGGTTCAGAACAGGGAGACTTGAAGTCTCCCTCCAGGAAATTTAGGGAGACTTCAGGAAATTTAGGGAGACTTCAGGGAGAAGTGGGGAGACTACAAAAAAGTGACAATTTTCAAATATCGCTTATTTTATAACATCAACTTCGATTTCGCCTTAGAGCGACGATAGGGCGAAGTCAGCGACAGTAAGGCGACAATCTCGCCCGAGTCACCTTGTGAGCTGAGGCCTGATGCACATTAGGGATAGGTACAGTAATGACCTAAGTAATCGACTCCTTAACAACAGCAGAATTATGGGTAAGTTTTCAGGATTTAGTCAGATATATGGCTTGTTGCCATTCATCGGAAAGCTCTCGTCTTGGTCCAATTATCAAGGATATGGAACTGCGCTGCCAGTCAGACTCAAAGCCCATTTAAATTTCGTTGATATTTCACTCCGATCACAAACAAATAATTATCAATTATCATAATATTAATAGCAGACGACTAAACGAAATTCCCGTTGTTTGGTGAGACTTTGAGATCCTGGGTGTCATTTTGCTTGTTTGGGACACACTGGGTGTCTTTTTGCCCGTTTGAGAGATGCTGGGTGTCTTTTTTCTCGAAACCAATTGACAATGACCTATTCAGCTTTATTAAGATGCAGTTAATCTGATAGCAGTAGTATTGATGGGTGAGGAATTACCCGTATTTAGTGTGGTAGTGGTGGTGGTGTTTACATATCTAATCCTCTTGGCATGTGCCCTTCTGATGAAGCAACCCTTCTACAATTTAATTGTTTGGCGATTGGTTTATTATTGTATGATAAACCACAAAATAAGACTCAATATTGCGAAAAATTATACTATCAGGGATAGCATTTGGCAAATTCTAAAAGAATTTGGCAAACAATATTTTCATTTGGCAGTACTCTACATGTATGTTATGTAAACAAATGCCATGTTATGTAAACAAACAGTACGTAAAGAGTATGCGATAAGCAAAACACTCAGCACCGATGAGACCCCCCCACTAACTGAACTTTTGTCAGAAATGCCACCAAGTTGTTTACAACATACTGGTATATCTATCGCTAATCTTCACCTCCCAAGATTTTGGTGTTGAATGGGTCACCATGAAACACTCTCCTAAACAATCGCCACGGTATTGAGTGTTTTGCTTATCGCTCACTATTTACGTGTTGTATATAAACAAACGCTCAGCTCACACAAAGTGTTTTGTGGATAATAACACATTCATATGATCATTATTCTATACTATTAGTATATTCTTGGGGAAATTTTCATAATTTGGTAACTGTTATTTCTAAATTATAACATATAACAACGGCCATCGATGCATTTAAGATCCACAGATATAAGGAGAATCACTGCATTTTACTTTCAGCCTGAGAACCGAGACTTCATGCATTGTGGTGGAACTGCGGTACATGCAGTGTTGAAGTGGCAACCATACCACGGTGTTGGAGGTTACCGCGGTATAATACTGTGGTATTACCGGGGTGACACCATGTTAGAGGTGGTCAATTACTTTAACCCTTTACCCAACAGAACGGCCTGTGCCAATGCATTCTCTTATATATGCGAGTCGACCATAGGTCGCCTCGCATATATAAGAGAATGCATTGGCTTAACACATTAAAAATTATAAAATTGTTAAAGAATGTAAGAAACGAGAGGCCGATCACGATCGGCAGATGTTTAACCCATACCTTGGCGATAGCGATCTTTTTATGAGTGCAAGAATTTCAACAATTCACAGCGTACTATTATTTATTAGTTTCATAGTGGAATCAGACATATTGAGCAACTTGCTCATTTAAACACAATAGGAAGATGGATATGACATTCGATTTCAACCTATTCGGTCACTCCAACAGAGATACATGTATGTGTGATAGATTGATAAAGATAATTATACCCAAACACAGTCAGACAGATGCACCATAGCTGTTAAAGATATAATTGTTACAATATTAACATCATAATAACTCTATTTATTTAATTCTTACAATGGAACCTGAGTCATAACAGATTATGTTGTTGTGTTAGCTGCATAGTAAAAGTTATGGGATGATTGAGATTAGAGACCAACAAACACCTGAACATCTATATAAGTGAGGGGTGTATAGACCTTGATATTAAATATGATTGATAATGGTTGGATATAAAATATTTTAATACAGAATTATCAGATAACTAAAGGAGAGATATGAGAAGGGTCAAATTGAAAATATTAGAGTCATAACATTGGATCGCGTACAGTATACATGTACCTATGGTTAATTTTATTCTAAGCTGATCATTGGAAAGATACAATGTCTGTAACAGCAGAAATATTATTAAATATTGGGTTAATATTCTCAAAACCATTCAATCAATACCAAAATCTATACGCATGAAGAATGTATCACAATCAACCTGAATGAGATTATAACAGTGATTGGGTGAAAAATATTTGACCAAAAAGTCAGCTTCAAGAATACCAGAACCATTATTATTATCCTGCAGCCCAAATGCAATAGAGGGAATTTCAAAATAAGATATATCCTCAAATGATGAATATTCAATTGGTGGCTTATAATTAATAGAAATTCTTAGTGAACCTGGCCTAAGGCGAAAGAGATAATTTAAAATCTGCGTATCAGATATTATGTGTCTATGGAATAGGTTAATTTTAATCCTGAAATACATGCAAGTGAAAAGTGGATCACGATCAACCTGGACATAGAATAGGAGAATGAACATATGATGTGTGGAGAGTGTTAATCATTTTCAATGACATCATATGATGGAACTAATGTGTGGATAAATTGTTTTCTCAAGATAAGACAACAGTGTCTCTGTAAACAACAATTCTCTAAACAGCCATGCTCCAGAACATCCTTCACATGGACAATGGACTATTTGTATTAATGCCATGAACATGTTTCAACAGGTTGGGTTAAATTACTATTGCACACAAACTGGAGTAAAGTATCATCAATCACTTAAATTTGACAGCTCTGGGAGCAGCAGTGGTTTAGCAAAGAGTATCCAGTGTCATTTTCTGATCCCAATAAAGCAGATTACTGTGTAAAGTTGTTTGTCTTAAATTCTCACAGGGCATATACAATAGGTAGTAAATTACTTGAATTATAAAGGGCCATAACTCTGTTAAAATATATCGGATCAAACCCAAATTTGAACTTGATCTGTATTTCGGGGTGAGGACCACATGTACCAAATTTGGTGTAGATCAGATGAAAAATGTTTTGAGTTCTAAGTAAAAATAAGTTTGAAAAGGGTTAATTAAACGATACCAAAAACCATACAGATAAAGAACGTGCTAAGAAAAACCTTGGTAAGAAATATGAGGCATATCAGAAGAAAACAGTTTGACTTAGATGGATCAGATAGCATTTGTGTGCAGGGTTAATTATTTTCTAAACCGATCAACCGATCGATACCAAAAACTATACAGGTGAGGGGTGTGTCATTATAAACCTACATATCAAATATGAAAACAATTGGACAAAAAATAATTTGGTTACAGCATCGGATAGCTCATGCCTATGTGCGGATGCAAAGTGTTAATAATTTCTAAACCGATCAACTGATCGATACCAAAAACTATACAGGTGAGGAGTGTGTCATCATAAACATGGGAGTAAAAAATAACTCTAATTCCCATAATACAGATTTACTGCTCTCAGAGCTAAACTGATACCACTGGTAATTAATTGTAGACTGCTATGGTTATCTGTTCAATTCTTAGTTGAAAAAGGGCCATAACTCTGGTATAAAATGTTGGATATAACCCATATTCAAACTCGATCTGTATTTTGAGTTGAGAAACTCGCATACCAAATTTGGTTCCGATCAGATAAAAAAAAAATTGAGTTATGGCAGCATGCATGAATTCTAAGTCGAAAAAGGGCCATAACTCCATTGAAAAATATCGGATCAAACCCATATTCGAACTCGATCTGTATTTTGGTCCGAGAAACTTGCATACCAAATTTGATTCTGATCAGATAAATTTTTTTTGAGTTATGGTAGCATGCATGAATTCTAAGTCGAAAAAGGGCCATAAGTCCGTGAAAAAAACTCGGATCGAACCCATATTCGAACTCGATCTGTATTTGGTGCTGACAAATTCATATACAAAATTTGGTTCCGATCAGATATAAAATGTTCGAGTTATCGCACCATGCGTAAAGTGTCTACAGACAGACAGACAGACAGACAGACAGACAGACAGACAGACAGACGGACGGACGGACGGACTAACGACGAGTGGTCAATCCGGGCAACGACACTATGTTTACCATACTATGGTATGGGTAAACATAAAAATGGTAAAAAGTGTTAAAAAAAGATTTTGTTTAGGCCAATGCATTCTCTTATATATGCGAGGCGACCTATGGTCGACTCGCATATATAAGAGAATGCATTGACACAGGGCTAACTGTAACTATCACAATGTGGTCAATGAGCCGGTTCCAATGATATCCATATTTGTATGGTTTTATTGAGACAGACCGAAGATATTTTAGGCTGTTGAAGCTCTATTTGGCCGGTTTTGGCCGGTTTGTTGGGTAAAGGGTTAAGTACACCAGTACCGTAATTGGTTTCAGGCTATTTTTCTTTCAGTTTATCCTAATTTGACAAATCAAAAAGCTTTCGACCATCAGCCAGCATTTCATTATGACTTTTGACTGTCATCCCCGGATGATAGGTGTGATTTTACTGTCATCCCCGGATGCTAGGTGTGATTTTACTGTCATCCCCGGATGATAGGTATGATTTTACTGTCATCCCGGGATGCTAGGTGTGATTTTCGCTAACCCTACATGATGTGTTACCTGGTCAGACACCCACTTACCACTTAATGGTGTTACATATAAAACAACCCTGATTATCTCTGCAGGTTGTTGTGAATTCTGCATGTCGATCATAAATCATTGAATGAAATATCATGCGGAGGTTATGCAACAAAAACAATCTCTTCACACATGGGCGTATAGCAGAGGAATTCTAGACACGCTGAGAAAATACCAAGTTATTTTGACATGGCTTATGGACGAGTATGTATGTAATCGAAGTGGTGGGAATCAGACATGTGATTCCCAGAAATATACTGTTGTGAGGCCAAACAGAAATACACTTATGGTGTTCTTACACTATTTACATGTACATGTACAATGTAGGTGTGCCTCGGAGTCATCAAACATGCAGTAAAATTTGTGAAAACCCTGTGTCTTCCAAAGGGCACCTCGCATATATAAGAGAATACATCGGTCTAACAATATTATCCATGACCTTGTAAGCCAGTACATTCTTTTAAATATGTGAGGTTCGATTATATAAAAGAATGCACTGGCCTACTTTATGTATGGCCTACATGTAGATCATGCCATGAATCTCTACTCTGGCTATAACGCCCGTAGAGTACATATTCCACCAGTACAAAACATTGGAACTTTTTGAAGTTTTGACAGGGGACCTTATAAAGTTGATAAATAAATGCGGGTAATATATTTATTAGTTACTATCTGTTCCTTAATAATGTACTTCACTGTAGGTGAAGGTCACAACTCAAAATTTCATGCTTTTCTGTGACTTGTGTGAGACAATATTGCAAAAAACATTGAATTAATTACCAAGAAAAAATTCCATAATTGTAAGTGACGAAAGCAAAATTGCTCACAAATTCGCTTAAATCGTGAAATTTCGAGTTGGGTCCTTCACCTACAGTGAAGTATATTATTAAGGAACAGATAATAACTAAGAAATATATTCCCCGCGTTATTTTTTCAACTTTATAAGGTTCCCTGTCAAAATTTCAAAAAGTTCCCAGGATTTGTAATGGTGGAATACATGTACGATCTCTACGGGCGTTATACATGTATACAGTACATGTAATGCCCTAAATAATCGACTCCTGGACCACAGAAGAATTATGAGATTCACATGGCATGATCTGGGCCATACATAAAGCATGATCTATGTATGGCCTAACAATTGGTGATGCATGCGTAAACTGTCAGGTGATATTCCATGTGCCTACTCAGTACTCATGCACCCCCTCAAATAAAACAGCAGCCACAAACAGAGTGCAAAATAACAGAACAGAGATGATATGCCCTAATTAACCTGTATGGTGCCCCCTCACAGACAGGAGCAGATGACAGTCAGTAATAGATCCTTCTATCTGTGTGGGGCTCTCTATGGGGGTTAGCCATATATAGTAGAGATTCATAGGAATAGGATGATCTACAGTAATGCCCTAAATAATCAACTCCTTAACCACAGCAGAATTTTGGGTAACTTTTCAGAATTTAGTCGGAAATATTCTTTAACAATTTTTTTATTTTTTTCTTACATTTTTTTAACAATTATAAAAAATAATATAAATTTGTTAGGCCAGTGCATTCTCTTATATATGCGAGGCGACCTATGGTCGACTCGCATATATAAGAGATTGCATTGGCACAGGGCTTCCTACTAGTAGTATGGAATAACTCTCCCTGAGAGCTTTCCGATGAATGGCAACAAGCCATATTTCCGACTAAATCCTGAAAAGTTACCCATAATTCTGCTGTGGTTATGGAGTCGATTATTTAGGGCATTACTGTATTTGTAGACATATCAATGTGGGGGTGTTAATACTTTGCACACTGGAATTCTTAGTGATTTAGTCAGAACCTAATAACAGGATATTACACCAGTAGTTACCTGCAGCGAGAAGTACTGTATAAAACATGTGTGTTTACAGGTACTCAATCCAATTCGATGGTCCCCATATAATCAGATTCAAACAACAACAACATTGTTAGAAATGCCAATTCAGTTACCAGAATCAATTAATTGCCCAAAAATAGTGCTAACCACTGTTAACTATAGTATAAAAATTACCCAAATTATCAACATTTTGTTTGACAAAATTTTGCCTTATTATCAACACAAAGCCTCTTGATTTTAGAGTTATCCATCTTCATCAGCAATTTAGTCCGAGATCGTTGGCTCATCGACTTTTTACTGGGCCACTAATAAGTCTTGATGGTGAAAAATAATAGATTTCAAAAATCAATATCTAAATCGACTCGAATCAAATAATTTTTACCCCCTGAATCCAAATAAATAGTAATTGAGGGGGCGATAGATTGGATTGTTATCCTTTACCACATTCTCCTCCCTTCTGATTGGCTGAGGTTGCATCACGTGGCGGGCTGCAAATCACTTGTTACCATCGAGGGTAACTTTTTCGAAAAATGTTGACCAGTAAACTACGAATTACTCAATAAGCAAAGATTCCCTCACATCCCTCTAACAGCATCATAAAACACTCCTTTTATAACCCCCAACTTTTTGTAATAAATCACGAACTGTGATGTTTGCTAATTTGCATAGTTATTGTTTTTAATTTGCAATTAAAACGCTTTTTGTGTAAATTATGAGAAACTCATATACAAAATTTGGTTCTGATCAGTTACAAAATGTTCGAGTTATCGCAACATGTGTAAAGTGTCTATGGACAGACAGACAGCCGGACAGACTGACGGACACACGACAAGTGGTCAATCCGGACAACGACACAATGTTTACCATACTATGATATGGGTAAACATAAAAACACAATGAACCCATCAAACAAATTAACAAAAGAATGACATCAACAATCGCCATGGTTACATGTACATACGGTACTAGTATATGTACACCTTGTACGGTACATGTAGGGTACAAGCTCCACCGAATGAAGAGCTTTTTCATCCAACTTCAACTGACATTCATGTACATACAGTACTAGTATATGTACATGTACACCTTGTATGGTACATGTAGGGTACAAGCTCCCACGAATGAAGAGCTTTTTCATCCAACTTCAACTGACATACATACATGTACATGTACTTAGCATTACAATACATTTGTACATGTATATCATTGAAACATGGAAAGTTAATTTGACAAGAATTCAAGTTAAACATTAGCTTTTGTACAGGTTATTTCACCTTATCTTTTGTGAATCATCAACATATACTTAAGAATCCAAATTCACATCCAACAATGAAACAATACTAGTAGGATGTGGTCATGTGTGGCAGAATAATAAAACATTTAGTATTACATGAAGACCTCTATGCGTACAGGATGGATCATGGTTATAATATACAGTAAAGCACACAGGGAACTAAACTCATCAAACAAAGTTAACTTCAAAAGGATGACATCAGCAATCGCTATGAATTGAGTTAGAATAATAATAAGCTACCATCGTACTCGTTTACCTCACCGTCAACAATTAACCCTTTAACCAACAAACCGGCCAAAAACGGCCAAATAAAGCTGCAACAGCCTAAATTATCTTGGGTCTGTCTCAATAAAACCATACAAATATGGATATCATTGGAACCGGCTCATTGACCACATTGTGATGGTTACAGTTATGCCCTGTGCCAATGCATTCTCTTATATATGCGAGTCGACCATAGGTCGCCTCGCATATATAAGAGAATGCATTGGCCTAAAAAAAAATCTTTTTTTAACACTTTTTACCATTTTTTCTTACATTCTTTAACAATTTTATAATTTTTAATGTGTTAAGCCAATGCATTCTCTTATATATGTGAGGCGACCTATGGTCGACTCGCATATATAAGAGAATGCATTGGCACAGGGCCCTTCTGTTGGGTAAAGGGTTAATTCCTCATGCAACTAATTTTGTTGAGACCCAACATGTGGGGAAATGGGTTGTCCAAAGCGTCAGTCACAAAATACATGTACATGTAAAGATACCGAAAGCGTCAGTCACCAAATACATGTAAATATACCAGCTAGGACTGTTTCTTTACGCGGGCAAACAACGCATAAATAGAAGCCGATGTTAGATACACGTCCCACTGAGAGCTTTCCGTTGAATGGCAACATGCCATATTTCAGACTAAATCCTGAAAAGTTACCCATAATTCTGCTGTGGTCCAGGAGTCGATTATTTAGGGCATTACATGTATAATCTAGGACACTAGCATTTTGTCAGTTTAATGTGAACACTGGCCAAGCCTGCAAATAGGGTGTCTGTCATTTGCAGAATGAGGTCCCCAGAGGGTGAATTTAGTGATGATACAGTAATGCCCTAATTAATCGACTCCGAAACCATAGCATAATTATGGGTAACTTTACAGGATTTAGTCGGAAATATGGTTTATTGCCATTCATCGGAAAGCTTTCAGTTGAGAGCTTTCCGATGAATGGCAATAAGCCATATTTCCGACTAAATCCTGAAAAGTTACCCATAATTCTGCTGTGGTTAAGGAGTCGATTACTTAGGGCATTACTGTATAACGCACAGCGGGCTAGCATCAACAAATTCACCCTCTGGAGACCTCATTCTGCTTAGGCCTCATCTTCTGGGAAAGTATCTATAATATCAAATTAACATTGTTTTTAGTTACATTTTCCCTTCTAGGAAGTTTCTATATGCCCTAATTTGCAGAAGATAAAATTCATAATTGAGGTGCCCAATGGGTGAACATCACCAACTTCAACTGGGGAACTTCAATCTGATCCCAGGTCTGCCATAGCAGTTGAGGGCCTTAGCAGAATGAGGTCCCCAGAGGGTGAATTTAGTTATGCTGGCCCACTATGCGGGATAGCGTCACTAAATTCACCCTCTGGGGACCTCATTCTGCAAATGATAGACACGCTATTTGCAGGCTTGACACTGGTCTGGGGCTGTCTTCTCTTCTCGGTCACGTCTCATTATATCGGTATCTCATATTGTTCTCTTCTCGGTCACGTCTCGTTATATCGTTATCTCATATTGTTCTCTCATTATCTAACCTTTAAGATCAAATTAAAAACGAGTAATTGGTTGTAACATGGAATGATGGGACTGTGGTCGGCTTCTCTATAAGATGTACAGATATATATCATGCCTATGGTGGCTTCTAATTAAAACGATGACTGTCATGTGCAGATAAAGGTCACGGATTGCTCAGTAAGGAATCTGTTCCGTGATTGGTTAATAAAGAGGTTATTTTCTGTTCACTGGGAGTAACAGTTAATTGGATGAGTTGCATCAGCAAGCCTGATTTTAGTGTGTCTGTCATTTGCACAGCGGGCTAGCATAAAAAAATTCACCCTTTGGGGACCTCATTCTGCTTAAGCCTCAACTGCTATGGGAGACCTAGGATCAGATTGAACAGTTGAAATTGGTGATGTTCACCCATTAGTCACCTTTATTATGCATTTTATCTTCTGCAAATTAGGAGATAAAGAAACTGCCCAGAAGGAAAAAAGTACAATGTAACCAAAAGAAATGTTAATTTGAGACTATACATGTACATATGTAGATAAGTCCCAGAAGATGAGACTTAAGCTGAGTGAGCACCCCAGAGGGTGAATTTGGTGAATTTAGCATCACTAATATCACCCTCTGGGGACCTCAATCTGCAAATCAGACACAATAAATTCAGGGTTTGACTTTGAACTGTACAACTGGAAATTGTGTTTACCATTCAATGGCTGGAGCTTTTTGAAATTTTGCGTAAGACCAAAAAAAAAACTTGTCTGTTTCCAATTTCTTGAGTAAATAAATCCAGGTAGGATTTTTTTTTTTTGTGGCAATTTTTTGTTTGTTTCAAAAATTAAAATCCATCTATGATGCACCATATTCTAAAAACAAGATAAAAGTTGGTATTCCTTTGTATCCAGCTACTGGAGTTTTTGACAGAAAATTTGTTATATATCTGACAATATACCAAGAATATGCACCAGAATATGCACCAGAGCAAGAAGGGACACGAAAATGCTATCTCCCGTGGCTCATGGCAATGCGACACAATGTTGCTCAATACTGCACATGACAACATTGATACTATCGGCATTGCTGGCAAAAGTCTAGACAACTTCCATGCCATCATGTTGTCATCGGATTTTCATCAAAAATGTTTTCCAAGAGAATGACACGAAATTTGACATTTTGCATGCACGTGCTTCACGGTGTGTACATGTACATTCAACTTTCCCTGAAGGAGTTCACTTTGTGCTATTGTTGCTAACTGACTCCATAATCGGTGTTTTTCTTTCATGTACTTTATTGACAGCCAAATAAAATTTGGCATTATTAGACCACTATTTGATAATCCTTTGCATCCAGTCGCAAAGTTGTCGACACCTCTAATATTGTTGCTCAGGACGGTTGGTTGAATTACAGGGAACCCATGCATATACTGTTATGCCCTAAGTAAATGGCCCATCTAACTGAAGTGGCACCCCAGTTTAACTGCGTTCCGTTTTAACCTAACCGCGGTTATAAGATGCGTTTAAAACGCAAGAGAACCGAATAAATTGTGCGGTTAAAACTGATATGTCGCGGTTAAACCGGTATATGTCGCTCTTAATGGAACAGATACCATATGGCGTATCATGTTTTAGTTGCCATGCTCGTTAGACAAGTTAGCACAAATAACATGGCAGTGTCCCTTTCAATATCAATATTTTTTGTTGTGGATCTTCTATTTATTTTGGATAAATAGAACAGACATTCATATACCAATATTTTATGTTTTGGGTAAACGGAAGATTGTGATGTATGGTGTGAAAAAATAAAAGTGTTTTTAACTTTTTGTGTGTTTTATTTATTTTTGGATTTCTTTTTATTATAATGTTGTATACTTTATAGTAGCCTTTTGGTGAAAATAACAGTTGGGCTAACCCCGACGGGTATTCGGAATTCTTACGGCCCATTTTCGACTTTAACCATCGATAAAATAAATATTTATATAATTATATATAAATATAATTATTCGACAATTTAGCTGACGAGTGCCGGTCACTTTTAATGTAAGGAAACGCGTTTAAAATGGAAAAACCGCAAAACGGAAAAAACGCATTCAAACGGATCAAATGGCCACTGAATTTCAAACTGATTCGAGTGGATAATTATATAATAATATAAAGTGGGGGTTAGCGTCCCACACATGCATCATAAATGTAAAGTGAGGGAACGAAAAAAACGCACTCTTCAAACGTCGGACATTATTCGGCTATCGGAAACCGATATTTAAGTTTTCCGATCTTGCATTCGTTGCTATATAATCATAATTAACTACAAACGTGACACGCCAGCTAGATTCGCGAATTGCGTATGTACTATTACTAGTATTAAATTCAGCACTCTACTTTGCTTCAAACATAAGCATGTATTTTTTCTCAAGCCGAACAACGGACGTACTGTTATGCCCTAAGTAAATGACCCAATAACTGCAGTTATAATCCGTTTACAACTGCGGTTAAACCGTAACCGCACCGCAGTTATTTGCCGTAACTGCGGTGGCATCGCAGTTACATGCGGTTAGGTTACCACAGTTAATAACCCTTAACTGCGGTTACACTGCACGTAAACGTTAACCTTCCAGTATTTGAATATTTAATGGGAAAGAGAGGGGTACTACCCATTCATCTACCAGTGTATGTTATCGTTTTGTGTTTTAGCGATCACGGCAAAGTGGTAACTTCATAATCGACCAGGAGTTGATTGTATGTTTTTGTTATCACCATCGGTACTCAACACGATATATTTTATGTTTTAATCCCGACTTGTTGAAAACTGTATAATTTTGACGTATATTGTTCTAGTATACGTCCTTTGTTCGGCTTGAGAAAAAATACATGCTTATGTTTGAAGCAAAGTAGAGTGCTGAATTTAATACTAGTAATAGTACATACGCAATTCGCGAATCTAGCTGGCGTGTCACGTTTGTAGTTAATTATGATTATATAGCAACAAATGCAATATCGGAAAACTTAAATATCGGTTTCCGATATCCGAATAATGCCCGACATTTGAAGACTGCGGTTGTTCCGTTTAAACGCATTTTTCTTTCCCTCACTTTACATTTATGATGCATGTGTGGGACTCTAACCCCCACTTTATATTTTTATATACATGTAATTATCCACTCGAATCCGTTTGAAATTCAGTGGTCATTTGATCCGTTTGAATGTGTTTTTTCCGTTACGGTTCCATTTTAAACGCGTTTCCTTACATTGAAAGTGACCGGCACTCGTCAGCTAAATTGTCGAATAATTATATTTATATATAATTATATAAATATTTATTTTATCGATGGTTAAAGTCGAAAATGGGCCGTAAGAATTCCGATTACCCGTCGGGGTTAGCCCAACTGTTATTTTCACCAAAAGGCTACTATAAAGTATACAACATAATAAAAAGAAATCCAAAAATAAATAAAACACACAAAAACACTTTTATTTTTTCACACCATACATCACAATCTTCCGTTTACCCAAAACATAAAATATTGGTATATGAATGTCTGTTCTATTTATCCAAAATAAATAGAAGATCCACAACAAAAAATATTGATATTGAAAGGGACACTGCCATGTTATTTGTGCTAACTTGTCTAACGAGCATGGCAACTAAAACATGATACGCCATATGGTATCTGTTCCATTAAGAGCGACATATACCGGTGTAACACGATAACTCCCCCCCCTGGGTATCTTCCCCCCCGGGGGGGAACATACCCCGGGGTATCTTCCCCCCCACCCTGGGTATCTTCCCCCCCCCACTCGTACATTTTTTTTCCCTCACTTATTTTATATTATTATGGTAAGAAATGCCGAGAAAACTATTAAAAAAAAAAAAAAATTGTGGTTATTTTGAAGTTTAACTTAACCCAATAATAGCATAAATATGTCAAAATATTACCTTATGATTCTATCGTTTAATTTGCTTTATATAGTCATGAAATGGCGAGAAATTAACTTTATATGAGAACAATTTGATAGAGTAAGAATTTGGGGTGGGGGGGAAGATACCCAGGCCTGAGTATCTTCCCCCCCCCCACCCAGCACCTACATATATGACAAAAATTAAACATATGATTTTATTGCTTAATTTGCTTTTTATAGTCATGAAATGGCGAGAAATTAACTTTATGTGAGAACAATTTGATAAGAGTAAGAATTTGGGGTGGGGGGGGGAAGATACCCAGGCCTGAGTATCTTCCCCCCACCCAGCACCTACATATGACAAAAATTAAACATATGATTTTATTGCTTAATTTGCTTTATATATATGGTCATGAAATGGCGAGAAATTAACTTTATGTGAGAACAATTTGATAGAGTAAGAATTTGGGGTGGGGGGAAGATACCCAGGCCTGAGTATCTTCCCCCCCCCCCCCCCACCCAGCACCTACATATGACAAAAATTAAACATGATTTTATTGCTTAATTTGCTTTATATAGTCATGAAATGGCGAGAAATTAACTTTATATGAGCAAAATTTGATAGAGTAAGAATTTGGGGTGGGGGGGAAGATACCCAGGCCTGAGTATCTCCCCCCCCCCCCCCCCCCACCCAGCACCTACATATGACAAAAATTAAACATATGATTTTATTGCTTAATTTGCTTTATATATAGTCATGAAATGGCGAGAAATTAACTTTATGTGAGAATAATTTTATTGAGTAAGAATTTGGGGTGTGGGGGGATACCCATGCCTGAGTATCTTCCCCCCCCCCCCCCCCCACCCAGCAGCTACATATGACAAAAATTAAACGTATGATTTTATTGCTTTAAATAGTCATGATATGGTCAGAAATTAACTTTTTATGACAAAAAGTTGATAGAGTAGGAATTTGGTGTGGGGGAGAGGGCTGAGTACACCCCCCCCCCCCCTCACCCAGCAGCAGAATTAAAAAAAAAATATATATAAGTTTATCTCGCCATTTCATAACTATATAAAGCAAATTAAGCAATAAAATCATACGTTTAATTTTTGTCATATGTAGGTGCTGGGTGGGAGGGGGAAGATACTCAGGCCTGGGTATCTCCCCCCCCCCCCCCCCACCCCAAATTCTGCTCATATAAAGTTAATTTCTCGCCATTTCATGACTATATAAAGCAAATTAAGCAATAAAATCATACGTTTAATTTTTGTCATATGTAGCCGCTGGGTGGGGGGGGGGGGGGGGGGGGGGAGATACTCAGGCCTGGGTATCTTCCCCCCCACCCCAAATTCTTACTCTATCAAATTTTGCTCATATAAAGTTAATTTCTCGCCATTTCATAACTATATAAATCAAATTAAGCAATAAAATCGTACGGTAATATTTTGACATGTTTATGCTATTGTGTGAGGGGTTAAGTTAAACTTCAAAATATATATATTTTTTTTAATAGTTTTCTCGGCATTTCTTACCATAATAATATAAAATAAGTGAGGGAAAACAAATATATGAGTGGGGGGGGGAAGATACGCAGGGCGGGGGGGGAAGATACCCCGGGGGGGGAAGATACCCAGGGGGGGGAAGATAAACTGTTACACCGGTTTAACCGCGACATATCAGTTTTAAACGCACAATTTATTCGGTTCTCTTGCGTTTTAAACGCATCTTATAACCGCGGTTAGGTTAAAACGGAACGCAGTTAAACTGGGGTGCCACTTCAGTTAGATGGGCCATTTACTTAGGGCATAACAGTATACTAGAACATATACATGTACGTCAAAATTATACAGTTTTCAACAAGTCGGGATTAAAACATAAAATATATCGTGTTGAGTACCGATGGTGATAACAAAAACATACAATCAACTCCTGGTCGATTATGAAGTTACCACTTTGCCGTGATCGCTAAAACACAAAACGATAACATACACTGGTAGATGCATGGGTAGTATCCCTCTCTTTCCCATTAAATATTCAAATACCGGAAGGTTAACGTTTACGTGCAGTGTAACCGCAGTTAAGGGTTATTAACTGCGGTAACCTAACTGCATGTAACTGCGATGCCACCGCAGTTACGGCAAATAACTGTGGTGCGGTTACGGTTAAACCGCAGTTGTAAACGGATTATAACTGCAGTTAATGGGTCATTTACTTAGGGCATAACAGTATATTATCATGTTACATGCAGGGTTTTAAATAAATTTGGTAATCCATGGACTACATGTTATATTATCATTCATTGAAAAAAATTAGGTTAGTCTGTGATTTATACATGTAAGTTTATTTCAAAACATAACTACATGTATGATTAACAATAACATGAAGTTCTCGTGTATACAGAATGTAATGGAGGATGTCCGCCACAGTCCGGGTACATGTAGGTGACGTTTGGCGACAGTTTTGAGTCTACACTTTATTATTTTTTGACAACATATGGATCGATATTGCACCCTTGTCGGTTTATCTAACATTTCGATGTATTTCTTGTTAGAACTATTGTTCATGATTGTTACTAGTGTTGGCAAATATTGAAATTAATCATGTCAAAGCCATAACGAGAGGTTTTAAAAGTAGCTTTCTTAATTAATCCTATTAACTCAGCACATGTTTATGGATCTTTATACATCCATCATGGCGGCGCGTCCCTATATTTATTGCAATACACCAATGTATGGCAGTTGCACAATTTAAAATAATGTACATACCCGGTACATGTCATAAACAACATAATAATGTACCCTGCTGGACAAAACAAGTGTCCGCTTAACCGCGGTGCGGTTAGCTTTGCCACTGCGGCCGAAATGCAACTACACCGCAGCTCAATCGGCTAACTACAGTTGGGCCGCGGTGTACTTTCCATTCAACCATGGTGTAGTTGCTGCGGTGTAAATTCATTAAACTGAAAAAAGACGATACAAACCAGAAATCTAACCACGGTGTGCATGCCAATCAGTCGCGTTGTAGTTGCCTTTCGGCCAAGATGTGCTTGCCGTTTGGCCGCAGTGTACATGCCGTTCGGCCGCGGTGCTCAACTGCAGTTACAAACTCTGACACCGCGGCTGAACGGCAAATACACCGCGGTGACACTGGACACTTGTTTTGTCCAGCAGGGTACATACCCGGTACATGTCATAAAAAACATAATGAAAGTGTCAATGACACTGTAGCTCAACTTGGAAAGGGAATAATTTAATATATTACAGTCAATGGAGCGATTAGGAATGTGGAAAGTTGAATGTCTAATACTAGTTTATAGACATGAAGAGAAAAGTAAAATCCAAGATGGCTGCTGGCGGCCATGTTTTCGGCCGAATGACCCCAAAATGAGTCGTTCCCATCTACATGTCATCGTTAACATCAATGACAAATTTTATGACGATCAGACTAAAGGTACGACCTGTAGCCCATGCTATAGAATTTAGTCATACAAAGAGTAAAATCCAAGATGGCTGCTGGCGGCCATGTTTTTTGGCCGATTGACCCCAAAATGACTCGTTCCAATCTACATGTCATTGTTAACATCCATGACAAATTTGATGATGATCAGACTAAAGGTACGACCTGTAGCCCATGCTAAAGAATTTAGTCATACAAAGAGTAAAATCCAAGATGGCTGCTGGCGGCCACGTTTTTTCCGCCAAATGACCCCAAAATTACTCGTTTCCATCTACATATCAACATTAACATCCAGGACAAATTTCATGATGATCAGACGAATCGTACGACCTGTGGCCCGTGCTAATGGATTAAATTTTGAAATCCAAGATGGCCACTGGCGGCCATGTTTTTTGTCTGAATGACCCCAAAATGACTTGTTCCCATTTACATTCCAATTTCAACAGCCATGAAAAATTTTATGATGATCAGACTAAAGGTACGACCTGTAGCCCGTGCTAAAGGATTTAGTCATACAAAGAGTAAAATCCAAGATGGCTGCTGGCGGCCATCTTTTTTGGCCGAATGACCCCAAAATGACTCGTTCCCATCTACATGTCATTATTAACATTCAAGAAAATTTTTATGATGATCAGACTAAAGGTAAGACCTGCAGCCCGTGATAAAGAATTTAGTCATACAAAGAGTAAAATCTAAGATGGCTGCTGGTGGCCATGTTTTTTGGCCGAATGACCCCAAAATTACTCGTTCCCATCTACATGTAAATATTATCATCCATGACAAATTTCATGATGATCAGACAATCAGTACGACCTGTGGCCCGTGCTAATGGATTAAATTTTGAAATCCAAGATGGCCGCTGGCGGCCATGTTTTTTGTCCGAATGACCCCAAAATGACTCGTTCCCATCTACATTCCAATATCAACAGCCATGACAAATTTTATAATGATCAGACTAAAGGTACGACCTGTAGCCCGTGCTAAAGGATTTAGTCATACAAAGAGTAAAATCCAAGATGGCTGCTGACGGCCATGTTTTTTGGCCGAATGACCCCAAAATGACTCGTTCCCATCTACATGTCATTATTAACATTCTTGACAAATTTTATGATGATCAGACTAAAAGTAGGACCTGTAGCCCGTGCTAAAGGATTTAGTCATGCAAAGAGTAAAATCCAAGACGGCTGCTGGCGGCCATGTTTTTTGGCCGATTGACCCCAAAATGACTCGTTCCAATCTACATGTCATTGTTAACATCCATGACAAATTTGATGATGATCAGACTAAAGGTACCACCTGTAGCCAGTGCTAAAGAATGTAGTCATACAAAGAGTAAAATCCAAGATGGCTGCTGGCGGCCATGTTTTTGGGCCGAATGACCCCAAAATTACTCGTTCCCATCTACATGTCAATATTAACATCCATGACAAATTTCATGACGATCAGACGAACAGTGCGACCTGTGGCCCGTGCTAATGGATTGAATTTTGAAAACAAAGATGGCCACTGGCGGCCATGTTTTTTGTCCGAATGACCCCAAAATGACTCGTTCCCATCTACATTCCAATTTCAACAACCATGATAAATTTCATGATTATCAGACTAAAGGTACGACCTGTAGCCGGTGCTAAAGGATTTAGTCATACAAAGAGTAAAATCCAAGATGGCTGCTGGCGGCCATGTTTTTTGCCCGAATAACCCAAAAATGACTCGTTCCCATCTACATGTCATTGTTAACATCCATGACAAATTTTATGACGATCTGACTAAAGGTACGACCTGTAGCCCGTGCTAAAGTATTTAGTCATATAAAGAGTAAAATCCAAGATGGCTGCTGGCGGCCATCTTTTTTGGCCGAATGACCCCAAAATGACTCGTTCCCATCTACATGTCATTATTAACATTCTTGACAAATTTTATGATGATCAGACTAAAAGTAGGACCTGTAGCCCGTGCTAAAGGATTTAGTCATGCAAAGAGTAAAATCCAAGACGGCTGCTGGCGGCCATGTTTTTTGGCCGAATGACCCCAAAATGACTCGTTCCCATCTACATGTCATTATTAACATTCTTGACAAATTTTATGATGATCAGACTAAAAGTAGGACCTGTAGCCCGTGCTAAAGGATTTAGTCATGCAAAGAGTAAAATCCAAGACGGCTGCTGGCGGCCATGTTTTTTGGCCGATTGACCCCAAAATGACTCGTTCCAATCTACATGTCATTGTTAACATCCATGACAAATTTGATGATGATCAGACTAAAGGTACGACCTGTAGCCCGTGCTAAAGAATTTAGTCATACAAAGAGTAAAATCCAAGATGGCTGCTGGCGGCCATGTTTTTGGGCCGAATGACCCCAAAATTACTCGTTCCCATCTACATGTCAATATTAACATCCATGACAAATTTCATGACGATCAGACGAACAGTGCGACCTGTGGCCCGTGCTAATGGATTGAATTTTGAAAACAAAGATGGCCACTGGCGGCCATGTTTTTTGTCCGAATGACCCCAAAATGACTCGTTCCCATATACATTCCAATTTCAACAACCATGATAAATTTCATGATTATCAGACTAAAGGTACGACCTGTAGCCCGTGCTAAAGGATTTAGTCATACAAAGAGTAAAATCCAAGATGACTGCTGGCGGCCATGTTTTTTGCCCGAATAACCCAAAAATGACTCGTTCCCATCTACATGTCATTATTAACATTCATGAAAAATTTTATGATGATCAGACTAAAGATACAACCTGTAGCCCGTGCTAAAGGATTTAGTCATACAAAGAGTAAAATCCAAGATGGCTGCTGGCGGCCATCTTTTTTGGCCGAATGACCCCAAAATGACTCGTTCCCATCTACATGTCATTATTAACATTCTTGACAAATTTTATGATGATCAGACTAAAAGTAGGACCTGTAGCCCGTGCTAAAGGATTTAGTCATGCAAAGAGTAAAATCCAAGACGGCTGCTGGCGGCCATGTTTTTTGGCCGAATGACCCCAAAATGACTCGTTCCCATCTACATGTCATTATTAACATTCTTGACAAATTTTATGATGATCAGACTAAAAGTAGGACCTGTAGCCCGTGCTAAAGGATTTAGTCATGCAAAGAGTAAAATCCAAGACGGCTGCTGGCGGCCATGTTTTTTGGCCGATTGACCCCAAAATGACTCGTTCCAATCTACATGTCATTGTTAACATCCATGACAAATTTGATGATGATCAGACTAAAGGTACGACCTGTAGCCCGTGCTAAAGAATTTAGTCATACAAAGAGTAAAATCCAAGATGGCTGCTGGCGGCCATGTTTTTGGGCCGAATGACCCCAAAATTACTCGTTCCCATCTACATGTCAATATTAACATCCATGACAAATTTCATGACGATCAGACGAACAGTGCGACCTGTGGCCCGTGCTAATGGATTGAATTTTGAAAACAAAGATGGCCACTGGCGGCCATGTTTTTTGTCCGAATGACCCCAAAATGACTCGTTCCCATATACATTCCAATTTCAACAACCATGATAAATTTCATGATTATCAGACTAAAGGTACGACCTGTAGCCCGTGCTAAAGGATTTAGTCATACAAAGAGTAAAATCCAAGATGACTGCTGGCGGCCATGTTTTTTGCCCGAATAACCCCAAAATGACTCGTTCCCATCTACATGTCATTATTAACATTCATGAAAAATTTTATGATGATCAGACTAAAGATACAACCTGTAGCCCGTGCTAAAGGATTTAGTCATACAAAGAGTAAAATCCAAGATGGCTGCTGGCGACCATGTTTTTTGGCCGATTGACCCCAAAATTTCGTTCCCATCTACATGTCATTGTTAACATCCATGACAAATTTTATGATGATCAGACTAAAGGTACGACCTGCAGCCCGTGATAAAGAATTTAGTCATACAAAGAGTAAAATCTAAGATGGCTGCTGGTGGCCATGTTTTTTGGCCGAATGACCCCAAAATTACTCGTTCCCATCTACATGTAAATATTATCATCCATGACAAATTTCATGATGATCAGACAATCAGTACGACCTGTGGCCCGTGCTAATGGATTAAATTTTGAAATCCAAGATGGCCGCTGGCGGCCATGTTTTTTGTCCGAATGACCCCAAAATGACTCGTTCCCATCTACATTCCAATATCAACAGCCATGACAAATTTTATAATGATCAGACTAAAGGTACGACCTGTAGCCCGTGCTAAAGGATTTAGTCATACAAAGAGTAAAATCCAAGATGGCTGCTGACGGCCATGTTTTTTGGCCGAATGACCCCAAAATGACTCGTTCCCATCTACATGTCATTATTAACATTCTTGACAAATTTTATGATGATCAGACTAAAAGTAGGACCTGTAGCCCGTGCTAAAGGATTTAGTCATGCAAAGAGTAAAATCCAAGACGGCTGCTGGCGGCCATGTTTTTTGGCCGATTGACCCCAAAATGACTCGTTCCAATCTACATGTCATTGTTAACATCCATGACAAATTTGATGATGATCAGACTAAAGGTACGACCTGTAGCCCGTGCTAAAGAATTTAGTCATACAAAGAGTAAAATCCAAGATGGCTGCTGGCGGCCATGTTTTTGGGCCGAATGACCCCAAAATTACTCGTTCCCATCTACATGTCAATATTAACATCCATGACAAATTTCATGACGATCAGACGAACAGTGCGACCTGTGGCCCGTGCTAATGGATTGAATTTTGAAAACAAAGATGGCCACTGGCGGCCATGTTTTTTGTCCGAATGACCCCAAAATGACTCGTTCCCATCTACATTCCAATTTCAACAGCCATGATAAATTTCATGATTATCAGACTAAAGGTACGACCTGTAGCCCGTGCTAAAGGATTTAGTCATACAAAGAGTAAAATCCAAGATGCTGCTGGCGGCCATGTTTTTTGCCCGAATAACCCAAAAATGACTCGTTCCCATCTACATGTCATTGTTAACATCCATGACAAATTTTATGACGATCTGACTAAAGGTACGACCTGTAGCCCGTGCTAAAGGATTTAGTCATGCAAAGAGTAAAATCGAAGATGACTGCTGGCGGCCATGTTTTTTGGCCGAATGACCCCAAAATTACTCGTTCCCATCTACATGTCAATATTAACATCCATGACAAATTTCATGACGATCAGACGAACAGTACGGCCTGTAGCCCGTGCTAATGGATTGAACTTTGAAATCTAAGATGGCCGCTGGCGGCCATGTTTTTTTTCCGTATGACCCCAAAATGAATCATTCCGGTACAAATGTTGATGTCAACAGCTATGACAAATTTCATAATGATCCGATCAAAGGTACGACCTGTAGCCTCTATTGTTGACGCGTTACGTACACACGCACACACGCACACACGCACACACGGACGACGGACGACAAAGCCATGGCAATAGCTCAAACTTTTCAAAGTAAAGTTGAGCTAATAATGTACATACCCGGTACATATCATAAACAACATAATAATGAAAATTCACAAATTCATTGCTAATAAATGTATCAACTACAGTAATGTCCTGAATAATCGACTCCTTAACCACAGCAGAATTATGGGTAATTTTTCAGGATTTAGTTGGAAATATGGCTTGTTGCCATTCATCGGAAAGCTCTTGGCGATGAATGGCAACAAGCCATATTTCTGTCGATTATTTATGGCATTACTATATCAACTAAGTACTGAGCTGTTTTCTCTGAATGAAGAGTAACTGGATCATGTTGCACACATAAGGCATTTTATTTTTTATTACTTGGTTTACGGATATCCCGACCCAATATAAAATGGTTCGTCAATAAAAATAAAATTACAGTTTTCATTTTTTTTTATTTCAGTCAATGGGAATATTAATCCAGACATAAAAAAAAGTTAGAAAAAAGTATAAGTTTACGTAAAATACACAACATCGATTGAACAGCGAAGCCTCCCAGTGATGTTTATGGTATTGAATATCGAAGCCAACATGGGGAACGCAGATATCGGCGATATTTTTTCATCTATCCATATCATGATTTAAAGAAACATCCAAATCAAAAAATATATTTGTTTTTATGTGTAACCAATATATTTGTTTTTATGTGTAACCAATATATTTGTTTTTATGTGTAACCAATATATTTGTTTTTATGTGTAACCAATATATTTGTTTTTATGTGTAACCAATATATTTGTTTTTATGTGTAACCAATATATTTGTTTTTATGTGTAACCAATATATTTGTTTTTATGTGTAACCAATATTGCTTGTTTTAGATGAGGAGATAATTATACAGCAAAGATTTCATTTCTCCCGACCCTATTTTTTGACAATTTCAAATTTTATTCTTATTTGTTTTTCTCCCACCTCCCTTACATGTACATGTAAAGAAAATCCGTAAACCAAGTCATAGAATATAAAATGCCTAAACAGTTAGTTTTCCATGAATATAAAATGCCTAAACAGTTAGTTTTCCATGAATATAAAATGCCTAAACAGTTAGTTTTCCATGATTATAAAATGCCTAAACAGTTAGTTTTCCATGAATATAAAATGCCTAAACAGTTAGTTTTCCATGATTATAAAATGCCTAAACAGTTAGTTTTCCATGAATATAAAATGCCTAAACAGTTAGTTTTCCATGATTATAAAATGCCTAAACAGTTAGTTTTCCATGAATATAAAATGCCTAAACAGTTAGTTTTCCATGATTATAAAATGCCTAAACAGTTAGTTTTCCATGAATATAAAATGCCTAAACAGTTAGTTTTCCATGAATATAAAATGCCTAAACAGTTAGTTTTCCATGATTATAAAATGCCTAAACAGTTAGTTTTCCATGAATATAAAATGCCTAAACAGTTAGTTTTTCATGATTTATTTTTCATCGTAGTTACAAATTTGTTAGCTTCATTCATACCGGTACTTCAAAAATCATATTCATTTCTTTCAGCATGATATAATACCAGTTTCAGCGAACCTGGGTAACAAAATACCAGTTTTGGGAACCTGTGAAATTTAGTTCCCAAAGCCATGGGATAAAGACCAATTCAGCAGTATTACTATTTGTACTGGGGCAATATAGGGTGCAATTACAAGGGCGTCCGGTGGGTGTTGAAACTTGGAGCGTGCTACAATGTACATGTATACGACCCAGTAGAGAAGCATTGGACGTTTCAGTCACAAAAACATTTTCTCATCTTCAAATAATAAAGTTTGTGTTCATTGAACATGTAATTCTGCAAGTAATACTACATGTGCATGCATTTGAACTTTTAAAAATGCATACCGTAAGTAATGCTCTAAATAATCGACTCCTTAACACAGCAGAATTATGGGTAATTTTTCAGGATTTAGTCAGAAATATGGCTTGTTGCCATTCAGGAAAGGTCTCAGTGAGAGCTTTCCGATGAATGGCAACAAGCTATATTTCCGACTAAATCCTGAAAAGTTACCCATGATTCTGCTGTGGTTAAGGAGTAGATTACTTAGGGCATTACTGTACATGTATTCAAATCCTATGATCGAATCGAATCGGCAGCACAATCCTATGATCGAAACGAATCGGCAGCCCAATCCGCAAATTGAATCAAATCTTCACAGGGGTATATTCCCAACATCAACCTTCTATGATCCAATAAGTATCATGCAACACAAGAACCCATTTATAGACAATTTTAGAACACCATTATAATCAGTAAATATACTTAAAGATGCATGTATGCTGTTTGGACATACATTAGCATGCATACTGGTATATGGGGGGAAAAGTCACTTCTCCCAGCTGCTTCTCCAGACAAAACGAGAGGCCGATCACGATCGGCATATGTTAACCCATCCCTTGGCGATAGTAAATTACTCTGATCGGAATTATAAATGAGAGTTTTGATGTTGAATTATAGAGTATACTGTTAGGTACTATTATAGACAATGCAATAACACAAATTACTGGAATTTATGTGTCACTCACATTTATATTTATAAGAGAATGCACTTGAAACAGGATCTGTAATGCTGAACCACCACAGCCTTGGGTTAAATGTGAAAAGGTGACCTGGACATGCAATACTTGATCAAGAGATTCCAATATAATGATAATGTATCAAATTCTACCCACAACAGCAATCAAGATGAACACCTCACTGCTGACCGATTAATATCTGTTATACAGCAGAGCTGTCAATAAATCACAGGCTTATGTTAAATAGGCAAGGAATTCAAACTAAATTTATTTTTTTAAGAGTGAATATTTTTTTTGTTGAAAAAGAGCCATAAATCAGTTAAAAATTGTCTGATCAAACACATATTCGAACTCGATCTGTCTTTTGTGCTGAGAAATTCATATACAAAAATTTGGTTCTGATCATATAAAAAATGTTTGAGTTATCGCACCATGCGTAAAGTGTCTACAGACAAACAGATGGATGGACTAATGATAGTTGGTCAATCCGGATGTTGGACACTTCCATACTATGATATGGGTAAACATAAAAATTAGTCTTTTGTGGGTATTAAAGTATAAATTTTCCCATCTCCACCAGCATGGGGGATGCATTTGAATTTTTTGTCTGTGAAACACTGGACAAACATGACAAAATATGTGATAAAACACAATTTATTCCCATCTTTCCAGGCATAGAGACCTTCTCAGAAACCCAGAGTAAGAGTGAAAATTAATTAGATAGAGCTACAGCCTGCAAGCCCAGTCAGTGTTCGCGCTGTCGGTAGCCAAATTAGCCAATGGCTAATCTTTTTCGAATTTGGCTAAACTTTAGGCTAAACTTTTTTTGAACCCAAATGGAGACTGAAAGCATGGAGCCAGAAAGCTAATTAATAAAAGCGCTCAATAGATCGACATTC